>CAUYRH010122325.1:0-22227 GCA_963574655.1 Perodicticus potto | reverse complement strand
GTTTAACAATTTAAACTTTTGAAATGAGACCTCTGCTTTTGTTCCTTCATAACTAAAGGTTCTTGGAGATAGAGGTGGGGCTAAAGGAAAACTAGTGATTTGACTAAAGACATATTAAAAACAGCAATTTGGTAGAAAATACTTTTGTTAAAGTGAATTCTTAATTTTGTTTAAGAATTCCTAAAAATAGGGTGTGGGGACTTGGTGTGTGCCACACCTTTTGGGGGCAAGACACAATTGTAAGAGGGACTCTACCTAACAAATGCAATCAGCATAACCTGGTTTCTTGCACTCTCAATGAATCCCCAACAATTAAAAAAAAAAATTCAGGGCAGCACCTGTGGCTCAAAGGAGTAGGGCGCTGGCCCCATATGTCAGAGGTGGCGGGTTCAAACCCAGCCCTGGCCAAAAACCACAAAAAAAAAAAAAAAAAAAAAAAAAAAAAAAAGAAGAAGAAGAATTTGGCTCGGCGCCTGTGGCTCAACGGGCTAAGGTGCCAGCCACGTACACCTGAACTGGCGGGTTCGAATTCAGCCTGGGCCCGCCAAACAATGGTGGCAGCAACCAGAAAAAAAATGGCTGGGCGTTGTGGCGGGCACCTGTAGTCCCAGCTACTTGGGAGGCAGAGGCAGGAGACTCGTTTGAGCCCAGGAATTGGAGGTTGCTGTGAGCTGTGATGCAACAGCACTCTATCCAGGGTGACAGCTTGAGGCTCTGTCTAAAAAAATATATATATATATTTTCCCATTTCTTTAGATATTTGCTGCATTTTGGATGATTTCTCTATATCCCACTTCCAATTCATTAATTTATTTTTAACAATATCTAATATACTATGTAATTTGTCCATTAAGTCTTTTCACAATGATTTTTTTTTTTTTTTGAGACAGTCTTACTCTGTCACCCTAGGTAGAATGTCTTGACATCAGCCTAGCTCACAGCAACCTCAAACTCTTGAGCTCAAGTGATCCCCTTGCCTTGGCCTCTGAGTAGCTGGAAGGCTAACAACCGACTATTTTTTCTATTTTTATTTATTTTTAATTTTTTTGTAGAGACAGTCTCACTTCATTGCCCTTCGTAGAGTGCCGTGGCGTCACACAGCTCACAGCAACCTCCACCTCCCAGGTTTAGGTGATTCTCTTGCCTCAGCCTCCCGAGTAGCTGGGACTACAGGCACCCGTCACAATGCCCGGCTATTTTTCTGTTTTGCAGTTCGGCCGAGGCCAGGTTTGAACCCACCACCTTCGGTATATGGGGCCAGCGCCCTACTCGATGAGCCAAAAGTGCCGCCCTATTTTTAATTTTTTTAATTTTTTTTTTTTTGACAAAGTCTCACTTTGTCACCACACCCAGAGTGCTGTGCTGTCATAACTCACAGCAACCTCAAACTCTTGGGCTTCAGCGATTCTCTTGCCTTAGCCTCCCAAGTAGCTGAGACTATAGGCGCCCACCACAATATCTGGCTATTTTTAGAGACGAGGTCTTGCTCTGGACCCTAATCTATCTATCTCTCTCTCTCTCTCTCTCTCCCCCTCCCTCTCTCTTTCCTTTTCTTTTCTTTTTATTTATTTTTTTTGAGACAGAGTCTCATTTGTCCCCCTCGGTAGAGTGCAGTGGAGTCATAGCTCACAGCAACCTCAAACTCTTGGGCTCCAGTGATTCTCTTGCCTCAGCCTCCCTTGCCTCAGCTCAGGAGTTCGAGACTCGCCTGAGCGAGAGCAAAACCTCATCACTAAGAATAACCAGGCATTGTAGCAGGCGCCTGTAGTCCCAGCTACTTTGGGAGGCTGAGGCAAGAGAATAGCTGGAGCCCAAGAGTTTGAGGTTGCTGCGAGCTATGACACTATGGCACTTTACCAAGGGCAACAACTATAGGTGCGAGCCACAATGCCCGGCTACTTTTAGAGACAAGGTCTCTCAGGCTGGTCTTGAACCCATGAGCTCAGGCAATCCACCCACCTTGGCTTCCCAAGTGCTAGGATTACAGGCGTGAGGCCACCCACCGTGCCCAGCCAATCATTATATATTTTTTTTGTTTCTAAAATTTTGAATTGGTTCTTTTACCACTTTGATACTTTTCAATATAGTGTCCTGGTTTTGCCCTGAGGTATCTATCCTGAGACTATTCTATAAAGACACTGATTTTCTTGAATTTTGGGGGTACATGTTTTTCCGCTTGTTGTTTCTGGCTATCCTTTTGTAATCTTTCTCTTAGTAACTATTTCTTTGTGATTTGCATTTTTTCACTTTGAGTCATATGCAGTAGGATTGTTTCCCAAGAGTTGCATATGCCAAGGATTTTAAAGTCATTTCTACTAGGTTATTTTCACAATTTGCTATTGTTAAGATCTTTTTTTTTTTTTTTGAGACAGGGTCTCTAGCTGTTGCCCTGGGTAGAGTGCTGTAGCGTCATAGCTCACATCAACGTCCAACTCCTGGGTTCAAGCAATCTTTTTGCCTCAGTTTTTCTATTTTAGTAAAGACGGATTCTTGCTTTTGCTCAGGCTGGTCTTGAACTTGTGAGCTCAAGCAATCCATCTGCCTTGGCCTACCAGTATTGTTGAGATTTTGCAAATTACATAATTATGGAAGAGTTTTTATGTTTTTATGTTCAAGATTTCTGCATCAGATGCAAAATTTTGTGTGTGTGTATGATGTCTGCCTAAGAACATATGAATAAATTAGTTCTTTATATCCTTTGGTGTCGTGTAGGCACAGAATTAGTAAAATGGAGTTCACGGTTTCAAAATCTGTCTCATTTTTCTCAGGGCTGTTTCAGTTCCACATTTGAATTTTATTTCAAAGCAGTAAAGATCGAGCTCTTATTCCCATTCTTTTATATTGTTATAAAAAAGTAGAGTTTGTTGTTTTAAATTAAATCAACAGTTCAATACTTAGGTACTTTTATCATGGGTTCTCTATTAGCTATTGCTCTTTTCTTCTCTGAGATGGAAAGCAGTGAGGCTTGAAGAATAGACTTCCCGTCTCTAATTTACAGACTTGGTTGGAATGCACTGTGAATTATCCTTGTGAAACCATAATGATTCACTGCTTGTTGGGGAATTGGAAACAATTGATTCTCCGTCTGCCCCAGGAGACATTGCTTCCTTCTGCTAAGGGTGTATTATAGGGTTTGGTTTGGGTTTACTCTCTGTTGCCCACTTTTATTTTTTTTTTTGTTTACTTATTTATTTTTATTTTTTGAGACAGAGGCTCATTCTGTTGCCTTGATTAGGTGCAGTGATGTCATCACAGCTCACTGCAACCTCAAATCTTAGGTTCAAGTGATCCTCCTGAGAAGCTAGGACTACAGGTGCACACCACCATGCCTGGCTCATCTTTCTATTTTTTTGTAGTTACAGGGCCTCACTCATGCTGGGTTGGTCTTTAACTCCTGGCTTCAAGTGATCTTTCCAGCTTGGCCTCTCAGAGTGCTAGCATTACAGGCATTAGCCACCATGCCAGCCTGTTGTCTGCTTTTTTTTTAGAGACAGAGTCTCACTTTATCGCCCTCGGTAGAGTGCAATGGCGTCACAACTCACAGCAACCTCCAACTCCTGGGCTTAGGCGATTCTCCTGCCTCAGGCTCCCGAGTAGCTGGGACTACAGGTGCCTGCCACAATGCCCAGCTATTTTTTATTGCAGTTTAGCTGGGGCTGGGTTGGAACCTGCTACCTTTGGCATATGGGGCTAGCGCCCTACCCACTGACCCATAGGGGCTGCCCTGTTGTCTGCTTTTAAACCTTGGATGCATGGAAGTTTTCCCCAGCTCTGGCAGGTGAAGCTTTAATATAGAACTACATATATTTCCCCATTATTTACTCAAATGTTACCCCCAATAGACCAGACTTTCCAGAGAAATACAGATTTCTCTGTTATTAGAGAGTATGTTTGAGATCTATACTGTCCAATAAGTAGGCCACTAGCCACATATGACCCTTGAGCACTCAAAATGTGGTCAGTTGGTATTGAAATACACTGCCAGTGCAAAATACATAGTGAGCATGAAAAAAATGTAAAATATACCATTAATAATTGTTATACTGATTGCATGTTAAAAAACATTTTGGATATATGGGCAGCGCCTGTGGCTCAGTGGGTAGTGCGCCAGACTCATATACTGAGGGTGGTGAGTTCCAACCCAGGCGCCGCCAAACTGCAACAACAAAAAAATAACTGGGCATCGTGGTGGGCGCCTGTAGTCCCAGCTACTCGGGAGGCTGAAGCAAAAGAATCGCCTAAGCCCAGGAGTTGGAGGTTGCTGTGAGCTGTGTGACGTCACGGCACTCTACCGAGGGTAATAAAATGAGACTCTGTCTCTACAAAAAAAAAAAAAAAGATAAATTTGAATATATATTGGGTTAAATGAATTACTATGTATTATTAATTTCACCTGTTTCTTTTTACTTTTATGTAAATGTGGCTATGAGAAAATTTAAAATTACTTGTGTGGCCCACTTTGTATTTCTATGGGACAGCACTGTTATAGACAGTCCTACTTTTCTGTCATTTCTTTCCCATATGTCTAGTCACTATTTTTTTTTTTACAATGTCATGATTTTTGGTATTAATGCTATGCTACTGCAAGCCAGGGGCAAACATAAAGGGGATTGCATCTCATGTGGGTAAAGTTCAAAGGTTAGCAGGTAAGATTAAAAAAATGGATATGGGCTCAGGGCCTGTAGCTCAAGCAGCTAAAGCACCGGCCACATACACCAGAGCTGGCGGGTTCGAATCCAGCCTGGGCCTGCCAAACAGTAATGACAACTATAACTGAAAAAAAAAAAATAGCCAGGTGTTGTGGCAGGCACCTGTAGTCCCAGTTACATGGGAGGCTGAGGCAAGAGAATCTCTTAAGCCCAGGAGTTGGAGGTTGCTGTGAGCTCTACCCAGGGTGACAGCTTGAGGCTCTGTCTCAAAAAAAAAAAAAAAAAAAGAAAATGGATATGATAGGCTGGGTGGGGTGGCTTACTCCTGTAATCCTAGCAGTCTGGATGCTGATGCAGGTGGATTGCTTGAGCTCATGAGTTCAAGACCAGCCTGAGCAAAAGCGAGACCCCCAGTCTCTGCCAAAAATAGAAAAACTGAGGCAAGAGGATTGCTTGAGCCCAAGAGTTTGAGGTTGCTGTGAGCCATGACACTACAACACTCTACTCAGGGTGACAGCTTGAGACCTTGTTTAAAAAAAAGAAAAGAAAGAAAAAATAGATATGATAAAAATTATCCTTGGAAATCCTTGAGGAAGGCTTGAAGCTGCCACCATCTTTTATAAATTCCTATGTAGTTTCTCCTTTGGTATTAGGGCAGATCACTATTTCTTAGGGCAGTAGGTGAAGTATTTTGGTTTGTTTGGTGCAGTATCATAGCAATATACAAATCTTACGTGCCATATAAGGAGGGACTTACCTGCTTCTTTCTGTCTCTTTGTGTTTGCTAAGTTCTGATAGTTAAATTAGCATGTAAAGATCTCTCTCTTCTCCTACTCTAATATCCTACAGATCTATGATTTCTAGAAGTATCATTAAAAGCCATAAATGAGGTTGACTCAGTGGCTCACGCCTGTAATCCTAGGACTCTGGGAAGCCAAGGCAGTTGGATTGCTTGAGCTCAGGTGTTCGAGACCAGCCTGAGCAAGAGCAAGACCCCATCTCTAAAAATTAGCCAGGCGTTGTGGAGGACGCCTATAGTCCTAGCTGCTTGGGAAGGTGAGGCAAGAGGATCGCTTGAGCCTGAGAGTTTGAGATTGCTGTGAGCTATGATGCCACAGCACTCTACCCAGGGTGACAAGGTGACACTCTGTCTCAAAGAAAAAAAATTTTTTTTCAATTTGTCTCAAAGCCTCAAGCTGTCACTCTGGGTAGAGTGCTGTCACCCTGGGTAGAGTGCTGTGGCATCACAGCTCACAGTAACCTCCAACTCCTGGGCTCAAGCGAGTCTCCTGCCTCCGCCTCCCAAGGAGCTGGGACTACAGGCACCCGCCACAATGCCCGGCCATTTTTTGGTTGCAGCCGTCATTGTTGTTTGGCAGGCCGGGCTGGATTCGAACCCGTTAGCTCAGGTGTACGTGGCTGGCGCCTTAGCCGCTTGAGCCACAGGTGCCGAGCCTTAAAGAAAAATTTTTAAGGGCCCTGTGGCTCATGGAGTAGGGCGCCGGCCCCATATACCGAAGGTGGTGGGTTCAAACACGGCCTCGGCCAAACTGCAAAACAGAAAAATAGCCGGGCGTTGTGGTGGGTGCCTGTAGTCCCAGCTACTCGGGAGGCTGAAGCAAGAGAATCGCCTAAGCCCAGGAGTTGGAGGTTGCTGTGAGCTGTGTGATGCCACAGCACTCCTCTGAGGGCGATAAAGTGAGACTCTATCTCTACAAAAAAAAAAGAAAATTTTTTAAATTTACTATTCTAATTTTATCTTCAAATAAATAAAAATCCTAAAGAGAGAATGTAAAGATGGTCAGTCTTTATAGTAAAATAATAGAAAAATTATTAACTCACAGTTTTTTCAGTAAGTACTAAAATCAATCTCTCTGTGTCTGCTTTTTTTCCTCTTTCTCTTGCTAGGAGTGCCAGCCCCTCTGTGGATTTATGTTTTAAGAAACCACTCAGGAGCTCAGCAGATCAAAAGGAAATGTAAATTCTTTCTTTCCATTTTATCAGCTCTGTCTTTCAGAATTTGTTCCTTTAGCCTCAAGTGGTTCCTGATTATCTGAACAAACAATGAAATATGGACATCAGGCCTCATGATGAGAAACACCTGGAAAAAAGGCTGTCTTCGACTTTGCTAGAAGAAAGAAAGGAGACAGCATTCACTTTTACGTACCCTGCGGATCTGGCTTGCAATTACCTTTTTCCCCCCTCACGCTTAAGTTCAGTAACTGCTTGACCTCAACAGCAAGCGTTTTTTTCTTTGGGATGCCACGCATCTTTGCTCTCTCTTTTCTCCCCTCTTTCCCTATCTCACTCCCACTCGATTTTGTTGTTGCTGTTATTTGTTTGTTTTGTTTTTTTTTGGAGACGGAGTCTCACTTTAATGCCCTTGGTAGTGCCATAGCATCGTAGCTCACAGCAACCTCAAACTCTTGGGTTCAAGTTATCCTCTCAGCCTCACAAGTAGCTGGGACTATAGGTGCACATCACAATGCCTGGCTAATTTTTCTATTTTTAGAATGACAGGGGTCTCGCCCTTGCTCAGGCTGGTCTTGAACTTCTAAGCTGTAGCAATCCACCCATTTTGGCCTCCCAGAGTGCTAGGATTACAGGTGTGAGCCACCACACCCGGCAGTCCCACTGGTTTTAAGATAAAATAAAGTCTATACTTTTATATCCTAATCTTAGTCTCAAGATGTTTTTTCTTATCCCAGGTGCACTATCTATTGAGCTTTCCGCCGTATCAGGGAAAACACTGAAACCTCTTTGAACGCAAAGATCAGTGCTTTGTTGAAGCTGGCTTGTATCTGCTTGAGAGGATTGATTGATTGTTACATTGTCAGATATTTTTGCATCGTGAGGTGGGAATATTAATACTTTGGAAATTAGTAAACACCAGAAATCAGTACTCCCAAGACCCAGTTGTTAAAAATTTACCAGCACACTACTGATGAAGACTGCGTTGTGTATTTTTTCCGCTCCAAATTAGCTAAAGATCCTAAATTCAGTGGGCAAGGGCTTATTAGTGTATTTACACATTTTAATACTTTTTTTTTTTTGAGACAGAGTCTCAAGCTATTGCCCTGGGTAGAGTGCTATGGCATCACAGCTCACAGCAACCTCCAACTCCTGGGCTTAAGCGATTCTCTTGTCTCAGCCTCCCAAGTAGCTGGGACTACAGGCACCCGCCACAACATCTGGCTTTTTTTTCTGTTGTTGTTTTTGTTGTAGTTGTCATTGCTGTTTTAGCTGGCCTGGGCCGAGTTTGAATGTTCCAGCCTCGGTATATGTGGCTGGCACCCTACCCACTGAGCTACGGGCACCCCTATTTAATAAGGTTTTATCATGGGCAAGAAGCTGTGCTGGCACTTTTTAGGATACAAAGAATTATTTAAAGAGAAGGACACTCTGAATTTTGTGGGATAAGCAATCAAAAAAATTACAATACAGGATGGCGCCTATAGCTCAGTGAGGAGGGTGCCAGCCACATACACTGAGGCAGGCAGGTTCCAACCCTGCCTGGCCAGCTAAACAACAATGACAACTGCAACCAAAAATTAGCCGGGTGTCATGGCGGGCACCTATAGTCCCAGCTATTTGGGAGGCTAAGGCAAGAGAATTGCTTGAGCTCAAGAGTTTGAGGTTGCTGTGAGGTGTGACGCCATGGCACTCTACCCAGGACGACAGCTTGAGACTCTGTCTCAAAAAAATAAAAAATTACAATACAAATATGGCAACTATGGAGCTATGGCGGTGCAACACTCAGATCTACCTTTTTTTTGAGACAGAGTCTTTCTATGTTGTCCTTGGTAGAGTGCCATGGCGTTATAGCTCACAACAACCTCCAACTCCTGACCCAGCTAGGTTTTAACTCACAGCAACCTAACAGCAAGCTCCAACTCCTGGACTCACTAGGTTTTGGAGATGGGATCTCACTCTGGCTCAGGAATCCACCCATCTCAGCCCCCCAGAGTGCTAGGATTACAGGTGTGAGCCACTACGCCTGCCCCCATCTACCTTTAAAGAAAGACTTGCCATTTAGCTACACAGAATGTAATTAGTTGACAGCCTCCTGTCAGTGCCTTTAGGATTCACCTCAGCTTTTTAAAACACTGGACTGTATACTTCATTTTATTTTTTTATTAGATCATAACTGTGTTTACGGGGTACAATGTGCTGATTTTATATACAATTTGGAAAGTTTACATCAAACTGGTTAACATATCATTCACCTCACTTTATTTAATTGTTGTGTTTAGATGTTTATACTCTACTATTAATATATTTGACATGTACATTTGCAATATACACAGTAGGTGAGGTCCCACCGATTACCCTCCCTCAACCTGTCCCCCCTCCTTGCCCTCCTCTTTTCTCCTTTTTTCTGGGCTATTATTGTGTTTTATTTTTCGTATGAAAGTGTAGGTGATAATATATTGATTTCATAATAGTATTGAATACATTGGGTATTTTTTTTTCCACTCTTGAGATACTTTACTAAGAAGAATATGATCCAGCTCCATCCATGTAAACATAAAAGAGGTGAAGTCTCCATCTTTTTTATGGTTGTACAATAGTCCATGGTATACATATACCACAAGTTGTTAATCCATTCATGGGTTGTTGGGCACTGGGCTGCTTCCATGACTTGACAATTATGAATTGGGCTGCAATAAACATTCTTGTGCAAATGTCTTTGTCGCAAAGTGATGTTTGGTCATCTGGGTATATACCTAGAAGAGGAATTGCAGGATCAAATGGCAGGTCTACTTTTAGTTCTCTAAGTGTTCTCCAAACTTCTTTCCAGAAGGGACGTATTAGTTTGCATTCCCACCAGCAGTGCAAAAGTGTTCCCTTCTCTCCACATCCACACCAACATCTGTAGTTTTGGGATTTTGTGATGTGGGCTAATCTTACTGGAGTTAGATGATATCTCAAAGTGGTTTTGATTTGCATTCCTCTGATGATTAAAGATGATGAGCATTTTATCATGTGTCTGTAGGCCATGAGCCTGTCTTCTGCAGAGAAGCTTCTGTTCTAGTCTCTTGCTCACAATGAAATGGGATCACTTGTTCTTTTCTTTATTAATAAGTTTGAGTTCTCTGTGGATTCTGGTTATCAAACCTCTGTCAGAAGCATAACCTACAAATATCTTCTCCCATTCTGAAGGCTGTCTGCTTGCCTTACTTACTGTGTTCTTGGCTGTGCAGAAGCTTTTTAGTTTGATCAGATCCCAGTAATATATTTCTGGTATTGCTTCAATTGTCCAGGGGGTCTTCTTCATAAAGTTTTCTCCCAGGCCAATTTCTTCAAGTGTTTCCCCTGCACTCTCTCCAAGAATCTTTATGGTTTCATGTCTTAAGTTTAAATCTGTTATCCAGTGAGAGTCAATTTTTATTAATCGTGAAATATGTAGGTCCAGTTCCAGTCTTCTAAAAGTCCCCTAATTTACGTTTTTGATAGGCTTATCAAAGATCAAATGATGATAAGTAGCTGGGTTCATCTTTTGGTTCTCTATTCTGTTCCATACATCTACCTCTCTACTTTTGTGCCAGTACTATGCTGTTTGATCACTATAGATTTATAGTACATCCTGAAGTCTGGTACCGTGATTCCTCCTGATTTGTTTTTGTTTCTGAGTAATGTCTTGGCTATTCGAGTAACGTCTTTTTTCTGATTCCATATAAAACAAAGTACTATTTTTTCCAAATCTTTGAAGTATAACAGTGGTGCTTTAATGGGGATTGCATTAAATTTGTATATTGCTGTGGGTAGTATGAACATTGTAACAATGTTGATTCTTCCCAGATATGAGCATGGTATATTTTTCCATTTGTTAACATCTTCAGCTCTTTCTTTTCTCAGAGTTTCATAGTTCTCTTTATAGAGATCTTTCACATCTTTTGTTAGGTAAATTCCCAAATATTTCATCTTCTTTGGTACTACTGTAAAAGGAATAGAATTCTTGACTTTTTTCAGCTTGACTGTTTCTGGTATTATATAAAAACTACCAATTGGGTGGCACTTGTGGCTCAATGGGTAGGGTACCAGCCCCATATACCGAGGGTGGTGGGTTCAAACCAACCCCAGCCAAACTGCAACAAAAAATTAGCCAGGCATTGTGGCAGGCGCTGTAGTCCCAGCTACTTGGGAGGCTGAGGCAAGAGAATCACCTAAGCCCAGGAGTTGGAGGTTGCTGTGAGCTGTATGACGCCATGGCACTCTACCGAGGGCGATAAAATGAGACTCTGTCTCTACAGAAAAAAAAAATTTTTTTGTGAGTATTGATTTTATATCCTGAGATGCTACTCTGTTCCTTGGTCACTTCTAAGAGATGTGTAGTTGAGTCCCTGGGCCTTTCCAGGTATAAGATCATATCATCTGCGGAGAGTGAGAGTTTGATCTCCTCTGACCCTATTTGGATACCCTTGATCACTTTCTCTTGCCTGATTGCGATGGCTAGGACTTCCATTACTATGTTGAATAGCAGTGGAGACAATGGGCATCCTTGCCTGGTGCCTGATCTGAGTGGAAATGTTTTCAGTTTTACTCCATTCAATATGATATTGGCTGTGGGTTTGCTGTAGATGACCTCTATCAGTTTAAGAAATGTCCCTTCTGTACCTATTTTCTTAAATGTTGTACTGTATACTTTAAAAGAGTGAATTTTTTGGTAAGTAAATTGTATTTCAATAAAGCTTTTATTTTAAAAAAGGACATAAGACAAGGATGCCAGCCAATAGTTCTATTATTAAATGTTTTCTGGAAGGTAGCTAATGCAATAGGGTAAGAAAAATGTCTTTTGAAAGAGATTTTTAAAAATAATTTTTTGGAGACTTTTATTGTTTACTGAAAAAACTTCAAAAAAGAAAAAAGTTGGGAGTTCAGTAGTGTGGCTAGGGTGATGTATACCATATACATATTTGTGGCATATATATAATTTTGTGGTATTTTACATAGAGAGAATATATGTGATTTTGTCTACTTGTACCACTATTACAAAATGCCTCTGACTAGGTAATTTATAAATAATATAAATTTATTTCTTCCAGTTCTGAAGGCTGGGAAGTCCAAGACCAAGGGGTCAGTAGGGTTGGTGTCTGCTGAGCACTATTCTCGCTGCTTCTAAGATGGCATCTGATTGCTGTGTTCTCTGGAGGGGATGAATGCTGTGACTTCACATGATGGAAGGTGGGAGGGTAGAAAAGAGGCAAACTCTCTCTGAAGCTTCTTTTATAAGAGCATTAATCCGTTCATGAGGAGCCCCAGGACTTTTTTTTTTTTTTTTTGAGACAGAGCCTCAAGCTGTCACCTGGATAGAGTGCGGTGGCATCACAGCTCACAGCAATCTCCAATTCCTGGGCTCAAGTGAGTCTCCTGCCTCCGCCTCCCAAGTAGCTGGGACCACAGGCGCCCGCCACAACGCCTGGCCATTTTTTGGTTGCAGCCGTCATTGTTGTTTGGCGGGCTGGGGCTGGATTCGAACCCGCCAGCTCAGGTGTACGTGGCTGGTGCCTTAGCCCGTTGAGCCACACGTGCCAAGCCAGGAGCCCCAGGACTTAATAACTTCCCAAAAGGCCTCATCTCTTAGTATTATCACAATGAGGATTAAGTTTCAACATGAATTTTGGAGAAGTTATATATTCAAACCACAGCATAATGCCTATAAATACATATACATATACTCACTAATGTATATGCCAGTTAGAAAAATAATTAATTTATAGTAATAACAACAGCTATGAAATACCTCTGAATAAATATAATCTAAAATATGTAGGAACAGACTGGGCATGGTGGAGGTTTAATGCCTCTAATCCCAGCACTCTAGGAGGTTGAGGCAGGTGGATTGCCTATGTTCAGGAGTTGGAGACAGCCTGAGCAAGACTGAGACCCTATCTTTACTAAAAATAGAAAAATTAACACAGTGTAGTGACAAACACCTGTAGCCCCAGCTACTGGGGAGGCTGAGGCAAAAGGATCATGGGAGCCCAAGAGTTTGAGGTTGCTGTGAACTATGATGCCATGGCACTCTACCCAGGGTGACAGGGTAAGATTCTGTCTCAAAAAACAAAAAAAAAGAAGAAGAAAAGAAAAGAAAAAATAATGTAAGACTTTTACACAGAAAACTAAAATTTTACTAAAAGACATAGGACAAAACTTAATAATAGACCAATGCAGTGGCCCAATCCTATAATCCTAGCACTCTAGTGGGCCAAGGCCAGTGGATTGCTTGAGCACACGAATTCAAGACCAACCAGAGCAAGAGCAATACCCCATCTCTACTAAAAATAGAAAAAAAAATTAGAAAAATTAGCTGGGGTTGGGCACCTGTAGCTCAGTGGTTAAGGCACCAGCCACATGCTCTGGGGCTGGTGGGTCCGAATCTGGCCTGGGCCTGATAAACAAAACAAAACAAACAAACAAAAAATAGCCAGACATTGTGGTGGGCACCTGTAGTCCCAGCTACTAGGGAGGCTGAGGCAAGAGAATCGCTTGAGCCCAAGAGTTTGAGGTTGCTCTGAGCTATTATGTCATGGCACTCTACTCCAGTGAGGGTGGCAAAGTGAGACTCTATCTCGATTTTTAAAAAAAGAAAAGAAAAATTAGTTGAGCATGGTGGTACATGCCTGTATTCCAAGCTACTCAGGAGGCTGAGGCAGGAGGAACTCTTGAGCTAGGAGTTTGAGGTTGCTGTGAACTATGCTGCCATGGCACCAGAGGAGACTTTGTCTCAAGAAAACAAAACAAACAAACTAGCAAAACCTTGAGTAATAGACATATATATTTATGGAAGGAAAAATTAAATACAAACCCCCCCACCTTTTCGCAAATGAATCAATGATTACAATGAATTCCAAAGAAAGTCCCAATAGACTTTTTTTTTCTTTTGAGACAGAGTCTCACTATGTTGCCCTCTGTAGAGTGCCATAGTGTCATAGCTCACAGCAACCTCAGACTCTTGGGCTTAAGTGATTCTCTTGCCTCAGCCTCCCAAGTAGCTGGGACTATAGGCACCCACCACAACACCCAGCTATTTTGTTGTTGCAGTTGTCATTGTTGTTTAGCTGGTCCTGGCCGGCTCAAACCCACCAGCCATGGTGCATATGGCTGGTGCTGTGATCACTGTGCTATGGGCACTGAGCCACAAATAGATATTTTTTAATTTATTAAAAAAAAAAAATTTTTTTTTTGAGACAGAGCCTCAAGCTGTCCCCCTGGGTAGAGTACCGTGGCATCACAGCTCACAGCAACCTCCAACTCCTGGGCTCAAGTGATTCTCCTATCTCTGCCTCCCAAGTAGCTAGGATTACAGGCGCCTGCCACAACATCTGACTATTTTTTTTTTTTGGTTGCAGCCATTATTGGCAGGCCCGGCTGGATTCCAACCTGCCAGCTCTGGTGTATGTGGCTGGTGCCTTAGCCGCTTGAGACACTGGAGCCGAGCCCAAAAATAATTTTTTCTGAGACAGAGTCTCACTCAATTGCTCAGTCTACTAGATGACAATGGCATCATCATAGCTCACTGCAACCTCAAACTCCTCGGCTAGAGTGATCCTCTTGCCCTTGCCTCTGAATAGCTGGGACTACAGGGCCACACCACCATGTGCAGATAATTTTTTTTCTATTTTTAGTAAAGACAGGATCTCATTCTTGCTCAGGCTGGTTTCAAACTCCGGAACTCCAGGGATCCTCCTGCCTTGGCCTTCCAGAGTACTAGGATTATAGGTGTGTACTATGGCAAATTGTTCCAGTCAAATTGTTCCTGAAGTTCATCTGGAAAACAGAAATGTGAGATAACCCAAGAAAATTTTGAAAGAAAGAGAAAAATATGAGAAGCACTGGCACATGGGTAGAAAAAAGTTAATAGAACTAAACAGAAACTCCAGGGCGGTGCCTGTAGCTCAGGGAGTAGGGCGCCGGCCCCATATACCGAAGGTTGCGGGTTCAAACCCGGCCTCGGCTGAACTGCAAAATAGAAAAATAGCCGGGCGTTGTGGCAGGCGCCTGTGGTCCCAGCTACTCGGGAGGCCGAGGCAAGAGAATCGCCTAAGCCCAGGAGTTGGAGGTTGCTGTGAGCTGTGTGATGCCACGGCATTCTACCGAGGGTGATAAAGTGAGACTCTGTCTCTACAAAAACAAAACAAAACAAAAAACCCCCAGAAACTCCAAAAGCAGATCTAATTACACTGAAAGGGTGGGGATTTAAGATATAAGGATGGAATTTGAAAATAATGGGGAAAGATTCAATAAATGATATTGAGATTACTGGATGGTCATAGAAGAAAAACTAATGCTAAAAAAAACCATTTGTATGGAAAAAATTCTATTAAAAAAGCTAAAATACAGATAATGTACTGATGAAAATATTTGCAACATACACAATTGTCATGAATTTAACATTTTAATTGTATAAAAGGCTTTTATGAATCATTAGGCAAACAGTGACTAGCCTGGTAGACAAATAGACAAATTTGAACAGGCAATTCACACACAAAAAAAGAAATAGAAAATAAACATCTTTAAAATTCTCAGCATCACTTGCAAAAGAAAACTAATTACAATAAAAGTTAGATATATACCAGGTGCAGTGGCTCATGCCTGTAATCCTAGCACTCTGGGAGGCCAAGTCATGTGGATTACTGAGCTCAGGAGTTCAAGACAGACTGAGCAAGAATGAGACCCCATCTCACTAAAAAATAGGAAAAAATAGCTGAGCGTTGTGGTGTGTGCCTGTAAATCCAGCTATTTGGGAGGCTGAGGCAAGAGGATTGCTTGAGCCCAAGAGTGTGAGGTTGCTGTGAGCTAAGCTGATGCTACGGCATTCTAGCTAAGGTGACAAAGTAAGATTCTGTTTTTAAAAAAAATGTTAGGTATAATTTTTATACATTAGCAAAGATAGAAAATGATGGACGATCAGGAACTCTGAACTGTTACTAGGAAGAAAAATTGGTATAACCATTGGGAAGACATTTCTTATAGAAATGTACTCAAAAGAAACAAAATGTTCAGAGGATTGTCACTATGGGATGTTTATAGTTCAAAACACTGAGAAGATCCTAAATGTTTATCATTAGCAGATTTGTTAAATAAATGTTGGTTCATCTATAGCAGAACTCTAAAATTTAAATTAAATCTATATTTATTACCATTGAAATAAATATTCAGAGAAACAATGAGGTTGTTCAATAGTATGTATAGTATTTCACTTAAATAAAAATAAAATATGCAGCCTTATAAATTGTATATTAGTGTATTAAAGATTCTGAAAGGGCTGGGTGCGGTGGCTCACGCCTTATAAACCTAGCACTCTGGAAGGCTGAGGCAGGTGGATGGCTTGAGCTCAGGAGTTCAAGACCAGCCTGAGCAAGAGTGAGACACCCCCCCGCCACTTCTCTTAAAAAAGAAAAAATAGCCAGGTGTTTTGGCAGATGCCTGTATAGTCCCAGCTATTCAGGAGGCTGAGGCAAGAGGATGGCTTGAGCTCAAGAGTTTGAGGTTGCCATGAGCCATGACGCCACTGAGGGTGACAAAGTACTCTACTGAGGGTGACAAAGTAAGAGACTGTCTCCTTAAAAAGAGTCTGAAAGAATACACACTGAAGGCTCAGCGCCTGTAGCTCAAGCCGTTAAGGTGCCAGCCACATACACCAGAGCTGACAGGTTCGAATCCAGCTCATGCCTAGCAAACAACAATGGCAACTACAACAACAACAAAAAACAGCCTGCAGAGAGAGATAAGGGGAGGGAGGATATGGGAGGAGGGAGGGTATTTGGGGGGACCTTACTTAATGTGCATGATTCAATGGTACATTTCAAAACTATTAAGAAATGAATATAATTGTGATGAATGTGTTACTTAGTCAATGTAAACATTTCACATTGCATATCGAAGCAGTACCCTGAACCCCATAGATGCATCAAAGTTATGATTTAATAAAAAATAATTAAAAAATAAAAAAAAAATAGCCTGCCATTATGGCGGGGGCCTGTAGTCCCAGCTACATGGGAGGCTGAGACAAGAGAATCACTTAAGCCCAGGAGTTGGAGGTTGCTGTGAGCTGTGATGCCGCAGCACTCTACCCAGGGCGATGGCTCGAGACTCTTTCTCAAAAAAAAAAAAAAAAAAAAAAAGTACTGAAATGTCAATACTATTCTACAAAAGAAGAGGAAGAGATCAGCTACTGCATTTTCAGTTGCAAATAATAGAAAATGAGACACAAATTAGCCTAAATAACAAGCGGAATATATTGGCCATGTAACCAAATGCTCCTAGGTAGAGCAGTTTTGGGTAGGTAGAATGGGCTTTGTGATGGGGGTTTAGCAATGTCTTTCGGCTGCCAGCTTTTTCTTCATCTTGCTTTTTGCCTTCCAGGTAAAAGCCTCGTGAGGTCATTATGTTAAGTTAAATAAGCCAGATTCAAAAATAAAAATAGTATATAACTCACTTATACTGAATACTTAGGGTAGCCAAATTCAGAAAGTACAATGGTGGTTTCCAGGGGCTAGATAGAGGGGAGAGTGGGAAATTTGTGTAGTGTGTATGGAGTTTCAGCTTTGCAAAATGGAAAGAGACAATACAATAGTTGAGACAGTACCTTTTAAATGTTTGTTATTTTTTTTTTTTGAGAGTCGCACTCTGTTGCCCCAGGCTAGAGTGCTGTAGTGTCATAGCTCACAGCAACCTCAAACTCTTGGGCTCAAGCAATCCTCTTCCCTCAGCCTCCCCAGTAACCAGGACTACAGGTATCTGCCACAGAAAGCAGCTAGTTTTTCTATTTTTAGTAGAAACAGGATCTCGCTCTTGCTCAAGCTGGTCTCAAATTCCTAAACTCAAGCAATCCACTTGCCTCAGCTTTCTAGAGTGTGAAGACTACAGAGGTGAGCCATTGTGCCCAGCCAGAGATGGTACATTTTGAGTGTTTTTTCTTTTTCTTAATCACAATTGAAAAAAAAAAAAAAAAAAAATGGTAGAAGCCTCATCCTCACCAGACTGGCTCCCCCTGGTGGAGGGAGGGTTGTGACAGCAGTCTGCTTCCCACCGGCTGTGATGTGTGTCTCCCTACACCCATCCCACAGCCAACCAGGGCTTTCCACTGACCAGATTATAACAGTAGGGGGATGTGCTTGTTCTTGAATTGTGCGCTATCCTGCCATCATATTCTGGGGGGTCTCTTTGGAAATCTGGGAAGAAATTTTAGTTGTCACAATGGTTGGGCACTTAGAGAATGTGGGCCGGAGGCGTTAAGTTTCTGATAATGTATGGGAAATACATTGCAGAATTTTCCTATACCTTACACAACTTTTTTTTTTTTTTTTTTGAGATGGAGTTTCAAGCTGTCACCCTGGGTAGAGTGCCGTGGCAACATCATAGCTCACAGCAACCTCCAGTTCTTGGACACAAGCGATCCTCTTGCCACAGGTTTTTGTATTTGTAGTAGAGATAGGGTCTCGCTCTGGCTCAGGCTGGTCTCAAACCCATGAGCTCAAGCAATCCACCCGCCTCGGCCTCCCAGAGTGCTAGGATTACAGGAGTGAGTCACTGAGCCTAGCTCTTGCACAACCTTTAATACTCCACTCTACATTAATATAGATTTTTTAAAAATCTGTGTGGCTTAGCACTTGTAGCTCAGCGGCTAGGGCACCAGGCACATACACTGCAGGTGGCGAGTTCGAACCCAGCCTGGGCCTGCCAAACAACAATGACAACTACAACCAAAAAAATAGCCCGGTGTTGTGGCAGGCGCCTGTAATCCCAGCTACTTGGGAGGCTGAGGCAAGAGACTCGCTTAAGCCCAAGAGTTTGAAGTTGCTGTGAGCTGTGATGCCAAGCACTCTACTGAGAGTGACATAGTGAGACTCTGTCTCAAAAAAGAACCAACAAAAACTGTGAAATAATTTGAACCTAGACTCTAACTCCACACTTCATTCATAAATATGAACTCTTTTTTTTTTTTTTTTTGGTAGAGACAGAGTCTCACTTTATTGCCCTCAGTAGAGTGCTTTACTTCACAGCTCACAGCAACCTCCAACTCCTGGGCTCAGGCAATTATCTTGCCTCAGCCTCCCAAGTGGCTGGGACCACAGGCGCCCACCACAACGCCCAGCTATTTTTTTTGTTGCAGTTTGTCCAGGGCCGGGTTCGAACCCGCCACCCTCGATATATGGGGCTGGCGCCCTACTGACTGAGCCACAGGCACCGCCCAAATATGAACTATTTTTTGCATGGTTTAATGTAAACCATATGTCCAGATATGAGATTAGTGGGCAAATTGAGAGAAAATAGTACTTTGCTGCATTTGGAACTTTACCAAGAGTTGTTTACTATTTCAGAAAATCATGTTTTCAACAACCAACACTTGTGGTATTTGAGTTACTGATTCAACCCTGCAAATTGCAATTCACACTGCATAATGCAATGCATGATGCATATTCTGATGTCTCTGAAATAAGGATGTATCCTACAATCAATTACATCTTAGATTGATGAAATACAATGCTGAATATTAGTGTGCATTTGAAGCTGTTGCATTCATTTTTCACCTGGATTCTTACAACAACCTCCTACCTAAATGATCTCCCTGCTTCCACCCTTATTCCTATATGATCGATTCTCAACAAAGTGGCCAGATTTTTAAAATGCATGTCAGAGGCCCGGCCTGGTGGCTTATGCCTATAATCCTAGCACTCTGGGGATGCTGAGGCAAGTGGATTGCCTGAGCTCAAAGGTTCAAGACCAACCAGAGGAAGAGCGAGAACCCATCTCTAAAAATAGCAGGGCGTCGTGGCAGGCACCTGTAGTCCCAGCTACTCAGAAGGCTGAGGCAAGAGAATTGTTTAAGCCCAAGAGTTTGAGGTTGCTGTGAGCTATGATGCCACAGCACTCTACCAAGGGTGACAAAAAATAATAATAATAATACAAGTCAGATGTCACTCCTCTGCTTAAAGCCTTCTAATGTTTCACCATTTTACTCAGAGTGCAAGGCTCACAATAGCCTGTGAGGCCCTTTAAGATCTGACTCTTATTTCTCTGACCCATCTCAGACTCTGCTTTTACCTATAGAACTCCCTCTAATCCACCTCCCAAGTCAGCTTATAGACCATACACTTGCTAGCCAGCCTCCACCTTAGGGGTTTTGCACTGGCTATTCCCCTTGCCCCTTTTCTCCTAGATGATCTATGCAATTCATTCCTTTCCCACCTTCTAGTGAGGCCTGCCTGACCACTCTGTTTTGAACTGGCACCCACTCCCCACCTCCTTCCTGCTCTAAACTTTGTATTTCCTCCTGCCTTCTTCTATCTTCCCCCCCATAATACTTAATCACCTTCCAATGTAGTATATAACATATAACTTACTTATATATTATGTTGATTTTTTGTTGTTTACCTCCCACCACTCTGCTAGAATGTTTGCTCTATGAAGCAAAGATTTCTGTCGGTATTCCCAATAAATAGAGCCTGATACAAAGTATGTGCTTGATAAATATCTTTGAATAAATTATGATTTTGCTATTAGGTACTCGTATCTAATTAATTCATTATGTCTTCTATTAAATTTGTGCTCAAGCATTTACATATTGACATACATGTTAACATTCAATTCCAGGTCTAAAAAAAAAAAAGAAATACATGTCACTTTATAATGAGTTACTTTCTTATTATGTTTCTTTTATATTGAATTTGTAGGATTGTATTGATTTTTTTTTCTTAAGAGATGGCGGTCTCATGATGTCACCTGGTTGTTTTTGAACTCCTGCCTTCAAGTGATCCTCTAGCCTCAGCTTCCTGAATTGCTGGGATTACAGGGATGAGCCATGGTGTCCAGCTGCATTATGTTACTTTTTTTTTTTTGATAGAATCTCACTCTGTTGCCCAGGCTAGACTAGAGTGCTGTGGCGTCACAGCTCACAGCAATCTCAAACTCTTGGGCTCAAGCGATTCTCTTGCCTCACTCTCCCAGGTAGCTGGGACTACAGGTGTCTGCCACAACACCCAACTAATTTTTTTCTCTTTAGTAGAGATGGGGGTCTCACTCTTGCTTGGGCTGGTTTTGAACTCCTGAGCTCAAGGGATCCTCCCACCTTGGCCTTCCAAGAGTACTAGGATTATAGGAATGAGCCACCATGCCAGGTCTGCATTATGTTACGTCGAAAAAATATATTCGCACTCAGCTATTCAGCACTGACAATGCTTTTTAATAATGGTTGCTGAGGCCAGGCATGGTGGCTCCATGCTTATAATTCTAACACCTGAGGCAGAAGGAGCCCTTGAGTCCAGGAGTTGACAATTGGACTAAATAACACAGTGAGATCCTTATCTCTACAAAAAATAAAAAAAAAAATAGCTTCCTTAGAAATGAAAACAATGTAACCTAAACATTTTTATCCTTAAAATAATCTGAAATTTAAAAAAAAATTAGCTGAGTATAGTGGCTTGAATTTGTAGTCCCAGCTAATCGTAGGCTGAGGAAAGAGGATTGAATTTAGGAGCTCAAGGCTGCAGTGAGCTATCATGAGCCACTGCACTCTAGCCAGGCAACAGTGAAACACTGTTTCAATCAATCAATCAAATCCAATAAAATAAAGGAAGGAAGTAAAGTGGTGGCTGACATTTTTCTTCATTTAGCTCTAGTGTTTTCCTATCTAACTTTTCTATCTGTAACTAGCATTAAACAGCTACAACAAGATGTATATCATACACGTGCCTGCTTGTGTGTACACACACTCACACATGCACATATTATAAAGCAAATGCTAAAATAAACAGCAGTGAGCTCAACTCCCAAATTACAAATACAGGTGCTGGGAAGTATATCATAATACATGTAAGATCTATTGATTTTGTAAGTTAGGATTGTAAAGGCAGTGTTATAAAACATTTGCTACAGTATCGGAGTTTGAATGCTAGGGTGAGAACTTCTGGTTCAGATAATTTCAGAAGCCACATCTGCAGCTTTGGGTAGAAATAATCCCATAGAAACTGTCCAACTGCTTCCTGGATGGAAAGGATAGGGTGGGTGTTGGACAGGCAACCCCCATACTCGCAACCAGGAGGAAACAAACTCCATTTTTCCAAGTTTACTGTTTTCCACATTGTTTTTTAAATTTTTTTTTTTTTTTTGAGACGGAGTTTCATTCTGTCCTCCTGGGTTGAGTGCTGTGGCATCATCATAGGTCACAGCAACCTCAAACTCTGGGCTCAGGCGATCCTCTTGCCTCAGCCTCTTACGTAGTTGGGACTACAGGCACCTGCCACAACGACCAGCTAGTTCTTCCATATTCTTTGTATAGTTTGAATATTTTATGTCTAGTGTTCATTCCTTTTGTAACAAGTAAAACCAATAAGGATATTTTTATTTTAAAAACTCCTACAGGGTGGTGCCTTTGGCTCACTGAGTAGGGCGCCGGCCCCATATACCGAAGGTGGCGGGTTCAAACCCAGCCTCGGTCAAACTGCAAAACAGAAAAATAGCCAGGCGTTGTGGCGGGCGCCTGTAGTCCCAGCTACTCAAGAGGCTGAGGCAAGAGAATCGCCTAAGCCCAGGAGTTGGAGGTTGCTGTGAGCTGTGTGATGCCACGGCACTC
>CAUYRH010122318.1:0-54067 GCA_963574655.1 Perodicticus potto | reverse complement strand
CAATCTCCCCCCTCTCTCTCCCTCCCTACCCCTTACGTTCTCTCTCTCCCTTACTCCCCTCCTCTCTCTCTCCCTTCCTCCCCCCCCTCCTTTCCCCTCTCTTTCTCTCCCTCCCTTCCCCACTCTCTCTCCCTCCTGTGTGTAACTTAGGATCAGAACCTGTCCCGTTGCTATTCTCACACAAGTGCTGCTTACCTGAGCAAGTCACCTCAACCAACCATCACACCTCCTGACAAGGTATCCTTTCTTATCAGTACCTGAAAATTGTTTCACCTAGGATCTGTACAAAGCACTATCCTAGGTTCTTCCAAGATATATCACTAGGACGTCATCTTCCCTTTAAAAATAAAGATTTTGTGGGTGCTGGGAGAACTAGATATCCACATGTAAAAGACTGAAACCGGACCTGCACCTTTTTCCACTCACAAAAATTAATTCAAGAAGGATAAAAGACCTAAATCTAAGGCATGAAACAATAAAAATCCTTGAAGAAATTGTGGGGAAAGACTGGAAGCTATCATCCTGGGGAAGGACTTTATGAGGAAGAGTTCTGTGGCAATTGCCACAACAACAAAAATAAACAAATGGGACTTATGGAAACTGAAAAGCTCTGTACCACTCAGGAGACAACAACCAAAACAAAAAGAATAACTTCTAACAAAAGTAATCCATTTCAAGTAGCTACAATTTCCTCATATTCTTCCATTGTTACTTGAAACAATCTTGACATTTACTTTTAAAGCAAAGAAAAACAAGGCTGAGTCTGTAAAATATACTTTATGTTAAACATAAATGAGAAAATCCAAGGCAGCTATAATCCCAAAATCTAGAGGAAGCAGTTTGGGGCATATTATTAAAACTCAATTTAAGCACTTAACTGATTTGTGGAAGGCTTGTATAAACATAACTTGAACACATTTGAAAAAGAAAAGAAAAGGACAAAAAGAAACATTTATAAACCCTCAGAAAAATCTCATTCAAATACAAATTTAAATAATATGTTTGTATGAAAGCAATAATTTTTAAACAAAAAGGTTCACAAAAAGGCACTAATAATAAAATGTAATCTGTGCCCCCAAATAACAATTTTAGATTGCTGTTCTTTTTCCCTCTTATATCCCAGAAAGATGAATAGGCAGCTGGTTGCCTTTGCTGGTTGGTATTTTCAAGTCCTGTTTCTGTGTTCTTATTCAACCAATCCTCAATTTGAGGCCCATTGTGCAGAAAACCTGGAGTTTTAATTTTTTTCACCAGAACCTTACTGGAGTACACAAATTTTGGTTATGTAAATTTGCTTTTGTACATTTTAAGTCAAAGATATAAGTGTACCCTCCACCCAGAATGTGTGCATTGTACCAACTGGGTGTGAATTAGCCCAACCTCTCCCCCTGTCTCCATCTCCCCCCTACTTGATTCCTGTTGAGGTAACTTTCATTGTACACTTTAGTTTGGATTGACTACTTCCAATTTAGTAGTGAGTATATGTGGTGTTTATTTTTCCATTCTTAGGATACTTCACTTCGAAGAATGTTCTCCAGTGTCATCTAGGTTGTTACAAAAGATACTAGTTCTTTTTTTAAGATACTGCCTTTTTAAAAAAATGTTTTTGTTTGTTTAACATAGCCTTCATGGCCTTTTAATCACTATGTGAAGACATTTGTATTCTGCATTTAGTAAGTTTCACCTGTACCCTTCTAAGATGCACCGTAGGTGTGGCCCCACCAATTATCCTCCCTCCACCCATCCCCCCTCCCCTCCCCTCCCTTGCCCCTTTCCCCATATTCTTGTGCCATAGTTGGGTCACAGCCTTCATATGAAACCGTCAGGGGTGTGTGTTGTTCACGTGCCATTTTGGCTGAGGTGTTCTAGAATAATCCTGCAGTTGCTTTGCTCCCTACCAGCCATAAGATCTATGGTAGATTTTTCTGCATTGGGGGAGCAAATATTGTGGCACCAATTCATAAAAGTCCATCATAGGAGACGAGGGTATACCTAAAATCTTATCCCTCACTCTCCTCATTCACATATAAAAGCTCTGGTGTATCACACTCCTGTTTTATTGGACATATTATTTATTACCTAACCACATTATGTTTCTCACCCTTGGTGTTTTTTCAATTTCTATAATAGTTTAATAAATCCTTCTCTGCTCTTCTGCATAATGGAGCTTGTTCATGAAAAAAAAATGTAGATTCACATTAGCTAACCACACTTTACAAATCCGAAGTTTCAATGCCATATTCTAGTAAGAATGTCTTTCTTTGTTCATTTGATTGAAAGAGTTAGAGGCTGAAAACAGACTGAGACAATTAAGTGATACATATCCCTAGAACTTAAGTTTAAACAACAGTGCTATGTTTAAAGTAAACAACTTTAACCAATTTTAGTCAATAAGGTTTGATAAGTTGAATAAGGCTTAATAAACTTAATAAACCAAGGCCAGAACTATTCCATCCCAAAATGTTTGGCCACATATGGCAAGAGCCATATCTACCTGTATTGGTCCCCAAAAATAAGGCCCAATAACTATCTTTCCTAGAAATCCAATGGAAAAGTCCATGAGACTTGATATACTGCTGCTGTCGTATCCACTAAAACTCTCTGATTGAAGTGATTTTCCTCCTGAAAGAAAAGAGGAAGAATCTCATTTCATTGGTGACTCACAGGCTTTTTAAATTCTATCACTCACTTTCTCTGCTTTCACAGTCACTCTGCCGTCCTTGAAATGTCGAAAATTTGTAGCCCTAAAGACTCCTGTTTGACTAATTGCTTGCTTTCTTCCCTAACCTGTCAGTGAAAGAGCATTAAATTTATCTATTTAGTCCATAATTTATGAATCTATATCTCAGTGTATGGCTACATTTATCTAAGGAGATAAATACCTATTTCTTTTTTTTTTTTTAATTAAATCATAGCTGTGTACATCAACGTAATCATGGGGTACAATGTGCTGGTTTTACATACAATTTGAAATATTTTCATCAAACTGGTTAACATAGCCTTCACGGCATTTTCTTAGTTATTGTGCTAAGACATTTATATTCTACACCTAGTAAATTTCACATGTACCCCTGTAAGATGCACCAAGGTGTGGTCCCACCCATTACAAATACCTATTTCTAGTTCCACTTCTACTGTTAGAAAGCTGGTTTCTAACAAGACTAGTAAACAGCTTATAGGGCTTCTGTATTTCTGTGTGAGCTGGAGTTTGAGAGCTGGGATTCCTAACAGCTTTCAGCTGGGGCCATATGATTCATGACACGGATTCTGCTTTGTCCATTGAGATTCTAAATATCCTGTACCAGGGTCCTTCCTAACATTGGTGGTGGGGCATAAGATGTCATCTTTTTCTAATTCAGAGTAGAGCTCTTGAGACAAAGTTTCTGTTTAAGAGAATCATCCCATTCAAGTCCCTTTCTTGTTCTTTTTCACCAGCAACAATTTCCAGGTCAAACAGGGGAAAGCAAAGAATAAGAGCCCAACAGTAATTCACGGATGAAGCTGGGTCCTTCCCCTGGACCTGGATGTGCCGCTGCACACAGCCCCACCTAGATGTGTCCTCATTTGGCTTCTCTTTGGTGGTTCTTAGTCTTGGTTGCAGATTATAAACATCCGGAACTTTTAAAATTACTGCTGCCTTGTGCCACTCACCCCATCACCTCTCTCCCTATCCCTGCCAAGATTATTATACTGTTGGTCTAGATGGCCTGGGCTTTGTAGTTTTAAAAAGCTCCCCAAGGACTCTAGTTTATGTTACAGGGTGACAGGTACCTCCTTTAAAATTTTTCTTCCAACCTAGTAGGAACCAGATGTCAGTTCTTTCCCAGAGGTCAGAGCCAGCTGCATAACCGGCAGCACAATTAGCTCGCAGAGCACCTTGTTCAGGAATTGTTAAGAATTTCAAGACTGGGGCAGCCTAGTGTCAAACCATCTCCGGGGCTGTGCAAAATATGGTGCCCCAGGTATATACAGCAAGCCCAGTAAACCGTCCCTCTCAGATGCAGCAGCTGCTAAGGCCTTGTTCTCTTATAAGGTATTTTTTCCATCCATAATTTCCTGTCTTCCTACTCTATGATTTTAGTCTGCTCAACAATTTTTATGACTACGTAGTCTCTCTTCACTCCCCATCCCTGATTTGGTGAGTAAAGGTCCTATTAAGAGCAAAGGGCGCTACAGGAGGATCTTTCAATGATTTTTTTGTTGTTGTTGCCACCTTTTTTAAAAAACCGAAATTATCCATTTTTCCTTTCTTGGTTGTTACTGGAAATTTTTATGATTAATTTTGAAAACTATGTTTTATAATTGATTGTGCTAGCTTTAGGGAAAGGAGATTCTTAGATCTGGCTTTCATGTGACACTTTTACACAGAAGACATTTCGTAATTTTTAGTATGTCTACTTTAATAAAGTTTGTTATATTTAAGAAATGAAATAATTTTAAAATAAAAATTAACCAGAACAAAGAAAGTTAGAAAATGTCCTATTGTGTGAGAAATAGGTATTCTTAAAACAAACCTTCCATCTTAGGCTAAAGAAAAATGAAGTCTAACGTAACTACAAGACGCTTAACATACATAGATGTGTATGTATGTATATAGATAAAATTCTTCAGGACTTTCCAAATTTGTTTTCTCCCTTTACTCATGCTCATTTAAATTACAGCTCTTTTTTCCTAGCAGCAGTTTGGAAAACTTTAAGAAGAAATACTATAAGATTCATCACTGGAAAGAGACTTCAGTCCTAGAAACACAGTTCCTAATAGTCACTACATCCTTCACGATGAAATCACTTTTGACTCTTGGGCCAAGATTGCAACCAAACTTCAGGACACAGCATTTCTTTTCCCTCAGAAAAGATAGAGCTGTCAGCACCTCTGGCAGGCCTCTGCATCCAATACCCAGCTGACCTTGTGGCGTGCAGTGGATTTACAACACACAGTGAGTGGGGAAGGAGCCGACAGCACCGTGAAATAGTGCTCTGTCAAATGAAGGGGGAGAGACACTCCTCAGTCGGGATCTCAGGGAGACCTTCACCCTCACTAGGCCAGAGCCGAAGTTTGTACAACAGACAGACGTGAAATCTCTGAGAATTCAGCTGCTAGGGAGTTCAAGAAGAAACTAAAAAGGGAAACTAAAGCCCACAAATGGGAGGTAGGTAATAGTGAACCTAGTAGGTCAATGCAGTTCTAGTTGGTCAAGGGCAATTCCCTTGCTGATATAATTTGCTAGAATACTTCCTTTCTCTCTTTTTAACTATTAATATAGTTCAAGTCAAAAAGTCTAAGTGAAGGTTTTTCCCTGATGACATTGACACTATTCTCTTCCTTTCTGAATTTTTATAACTATAATGGACCCATAATTAAAAGATTATATTCCCTTCTAGTGATAAGACACTCATTTTATATGTTAGACTACCAATAAAAGATTTTACAGAAGATTTAAGACATGCATGTTTTGTCCCCCAACTAGAAGGTCTGCTCCGGAGTCGTCTTCTTGGCAAGTCATGCACAGTTATTTTTATCCTAATCATTCCTAACATTGGGGCCAAGCTGTCATCTAACACTCAGTGTGGTTGGGTATTATGGGATATATTGAAAGGATTTTTACAACTCTGAATGTAGCGTTATTTAAGTAAATATAAGTCTTGTGAACTTGGAATATACTTGGTAGAGTCAACACTTCTTACCCGGATTTGAAAGCTTATTTAATTATTCAAAAAGATGAAAAATAAAGGCAAATAAGGAAATAAAAATTAAAAACGCAGAAAAACATAACGCCATGAGAGTGAAATGGAAACATCTTCTTCGGCCTCTGTACCAAGACTCTGTGGCCCCAATCTCAGAGAGAATTTTCTTCCCAAGGCGGTAGACATGTGTGTGAATGTCTGGCCTAACACACTGTTAGGACAAAGATTCCTCACAAAAAGAAAACAGACCCTGGGGTGGGAATTTGATATGAACCAACATGCTTCCCAAAAAAAATGCTTTCACCAAGTCATGAATTGACTTTGTGGTAAAACATTATTCCCATGGGTAAAAGTCAAAAACCAAAAGATAATCCAATTGTGTTCCTAATTTTAATGTAATAAAATATGTAGTGTCCTGAATTCTAATTTTTGAAAAGGAAAATAAACTAGTTTGAGATGAAGAAATTACAAGTAAATTCCAGTGACATTTTCTCCTAGTATAATTTATAATTTTTTTGAATTCACTCTACCTCTACAATGGATTTAAACATAATATGGCCATCCAAGTTAACTTTTATTACTTTTGTCAATTATGCCATTGCCTTTAATGCTTTGCAAGGGCTCCATCTTCCTGTCATTAACAGAAGCAAGCACACGTTAGCTAACATTTTTCTAATGAAATAGATCACTTGGTCCTTCATGTCATCTCTTACCTACTTTCTACCTCCATTCTTAACTATATTCTCAGGTACACCCCAGCAAATCCAGATCTATTTCTACCTCCATCTCACATGCGAGAAAAAATCCTTACACACTCTGCTTCCTCTTAAAACTACTATTAATTTATAATTCAAGTTCATCTGTGGAAAGTTACTCTAGTCAATTCCTTCATGTTTTGTTAATTTTATTTTTTTTATAGCAGTATTCAGTTTTGCTTCCCTGACACTTCTTTGGGGAAGACAGAGATTGTTCAGTGCAAAGGGTGCTACACGTTCTTAAAAGTAGGCACTAAATCATGTGTACACATGGGCATAGAGAGTGAAATGATAGATAATGAAGACTCAGAGAGGTGGGAGGTTGCAGGTGATGAGAAATTACCTAAAGAGTACAAAGTAGTTTGCTCCACTGATGGGTATACTAAAAGCCCAGAATTCACCACTACCACTTACTACATGTGTATACTCATGTAACTACATTCCACTTGTACCTCTTAAAATTATATAAAAATAAATAAATAAGCAGAGATCAAAGAGTGCAGGCTATGCAGCATGTAGCCGAGTAACCAATAAAGAAACATGACTATCTGCTATTAAAGGGAAACAAAAATGAGCCTGTCACAGTGGCTCATACCCATGCACCTTAGTCCCAGCAACATGGGAGGCTGAATTAGGATGATCACTTGTGCCCAGGAGTTTGAGTCTAGCTCAGAAAACATAGCTAGACCCAATCTCAGAAAAACAAAAACAAAAACAATAACAAAACAAATTCAGAATCTGTGGCTGTGAAACTGACTTGGGATGGGTTTAGGATTTATGACATAAATGTTGAATAAGAAGACAAAAACACTAAAATTATATACCATGGAAGCCACTTTAAGCAAAAAGTAATTATATTTATAGGGGAAAAAAGACTTTAATAACTTATTCCAAAGAGACTACTTTGGCATAACTATAGAAAGTGATTCTTAGAAATTATGTGTAACATTTGTATTGACTTAAAATGTTATCCTGGCATTTACTTTATTCTCACCACTGAGTTTGTGCTGAGGCTATTTATATTATAATATGTTCAGCTATACAGTTTGCCATAAGGCAAAAAGCAAACCAAAGCAAAACTGTAAGAATATATAATATATTTTATGAACAAAAGCTCCAAAATGTTGAAGCATTGCTCCTGGGAGGTACAAGAATCCTTGCTTTTGTGGTTCAATTCTAAGTTGCTTCCCTGCAGACAGCAAGGTCAAATCCACGGGCCTGACTTCCTTTCCCTGACTCTTCAAAAACCCTTCACCAATTATCTGTCATGCACAAAGTAATTCCACAGGTGTCAGATCTAACCATCACTTCATTCTCTATTTGTTGAGATGAACTATTTGTTATTTAATCTACAATTTTAGTTAAAAAATACGTGCAACAAAGAATCTCCTGAAATTCTAAGACAATGCAGCTTCTCTTTTGTGGAAGTACGTAAATTAATAGGGTGAGAAGGTGAAACAACCCAATTTTTCACGGACATATGAATGAATAAACAAGATGGCTATAGTCATAAAACAGGATATTATTTAATGTTAGAAATAAAAGAGATTCTGAAATATGGTACGACGTGGATGAAGTTTGAGGACATTATTCAAGTGAAATAAGACAATCAGAAGAAAACCAGTACCATATGCTACCCTTTATTTGTGGGTACGTACCCCCATTAGTCAATTTCATAGAAACAGAAGGTAGAATGGTGGCTGCTAGGAGATAGATACAGGGAGAAGGCAATGGGGAGTTATTATTTATTAGGTACAGAGCTTCAATTTTATGAAGTGAAGCGTCCTGTGGATGAATGGTGCAAGTGTTAGCACATTTAAAAATGGTTAAGAGTGTAAATTTTACATGATGTGTATTTTACTTTTTTTTTTAATAAGGAGAGATAACAATAAATATAAAAATAAATGTGTTAAACACTCTAAATAGCATCACTAGATTTAAAATTGAGCTTTGGTGTCAAAGAGAGTCAGGGCAGAAAGTGTTTTGACGCCGACTCTAAGTTCTTAGACTCCCGGGGCCTCACTGGGGAGGGAACACGATGTGCTCATTATTGTGTTGTTCGGACATATAAAGGAGAAAAAGATCATCCATTTCTCTTTCCAGGTAAACGTTACAGGGTGAATTGATTATAACGTGATCTATTGGGTGATTGGGAGACAAAGTATTCTTATGCTGACTCTTCCTGCTTTGAGTCAAACTGAATCCTTCATTTGAAGCTAAAAGTTAACCACAGAGGTCACAACACAGGCCTGTGTTTGAATGGTTTGTGCCTTATTTATCATAACAATAGATAATAAACACAGAAATCAAGTTAGACACCTGAGACTAAGTTCTAATGGCATAAAAGACAAAGTCACATTATTTCTGAACTGAAACTATGTTAAATCAATGCCAGATTTGCTCAAGGATATTGGGGTTTTATACCTTCAGACATATAGCTGTAAAATACCTTTGTTATTAAAATTCTTGCAAGAGGGAAAAATAACATTTTTATTATTGTGAGTCATGAACGCTATGCCTCTTAAGACTTATTTTCATTGGGAAAATATAAAACATCAAAGAAATAAGGCAATCAGACACATTATTAGATCTTTTATTAGCTGGACAATACCTGGCACAGGGCTGAGTAGCTGTTTCTTTCCTTTTCCCTTTCTTTCCAATGTATGCAGTACATAAATAGAGGAATAAAACTCAGAGAAGAAAATAAGAGTATAAATTTGTTTGAAGAGGCATTTGAGTAAAAATGGGAAATGTGGAACATCAATAAAAAGTCCAACTAAAGGTCTAGGATTAAGGTGAAATATCAGATAATTTCTCCTATGATGAGATACTTCTGGAAAAATCATGGGTTCCATGGTAATCTAGCCACATACCAATGAGACTTGTGTTTGAACTATATACCTGTGTCTAGCTAATTCTCATATCAACTGAATATTTTAAGTCTAAAACCTTCTGACGGAAATAAAACTGATGCAATAGGGATGTGACATAAATTGTCACAATCATTCTCTCAGCGTACCGTAAGGGAAGAAACCAAGATAAATGGAGAGGCTGAGATGAGGCGAGGGGACCTACAGGCTGTATGAATCAAGGAGGTGCTTGTTCCCAGGGCCCTGCAGGTACCAGTCTCCTTGTCCTGGATATTTGAAGTGTCTTGTCCTAGTCTTGGCCGCGAAAGACAGGTCTGAAAATAAGGGCTTATTCCATATGAAATGAACCCAAAAGAGTAACACAAGACTAAAAACTAAAACCTCTACTGTAATTGAGTGTATTTACATTGATATGCCAAGTGCCAGATATGTATACTTCCAATCAGCTTGTATTGTAAGATGATTTCTAGGAACTATGTCAGGCTTGAGACGTAGGTCCTAGAAATTTTAATCTATATAGCCTAATGACTTAAATAAATTATCATTGATTACAATAGAGATGGAAAACTTTCTAATGTCCTAAAATTAGCTATGAAAGAAATCCTGCAATAACATCAACTAGAAACTCTTGAACAGCAACCTTGAGATTGTGGTTTCCACACACCTATGTTGTTTCAACCAAGTGAGTCTCTGTAGCTAAATATGAATGAAAATTCCCTTTCAAAGAGTAAAGCTCAGCAAGGGACAAACGATAGTACTAACCAACGAATCTGTCAGTGTACTTGGTGCAACCTTTTGCAAAATCTCCTAAATTATAAGGACATTAGTTATTTCATCTATAATTAAAAATTTGAGAAAATACTATCTGAGATGTATCGATTTCAAAACTCTTTGATCTCTTGGCTAATCATGTTAGCTTGTGATTGACAAAACCACTTTTCCTTAGACTGAGTTGGGAAGAACACTATTTGTATCGTGTTCAAATAATGTGTTCTACTTACCAAAGATATAACTGTAGTTAGCTATAGACCTTCCAGAAGGCATAGCAATGCTAATAGATCTCATAGGTCTAGCAATTTTAATTCAAATACATGTCATTTCTGCAATACTCTTTAAAAAGACAAATCATAGACATTCTGGTATTTTGTTCTATTGCTTCATTAATTATTTTTCCACAAGACAGAATTACTAAACAAAGCAGACTTTGCATTGATTTTTAAATCACTGTGTATTGTTTTCCTGCTGGTCATTTATAATATCTGCATGACCATTAATTGGAATAAATAACAAAGATATTGCTAAGAGCAGAGAGAGAAGAGCTATCTTTTTCAAAACAGCTTTTCCAAACATACAGCTCTAAAATAGCATAGCTTCAGCACTACTTAGCCTCTGCGCTGACAGCAATGGTAAATTTTCCTTAAATTGGGAAAGGTGTCCCACTACAATCCAAAGCAAATATCTAGTTAACTAACTTTCCACATTAGACCACCTCAATTTTGTGGTTTTAGTTGAATCGCTGACCCAAGTGAAGAAACATTTGTTACTACCAGTAAAACAATCTCTCCTCATGAGAGAGATTGTAAAAATATCCTGAAGCTTTATGGCCTTTAATAAAGTATTAAATTTCCAGGATTTTTTTTGTGTTTACAAGAGGGCAAAATCCTGGAAAAATGGAGATTCCATGCCTCCCTTGTAATAGCATTTGACATTAGCTAATGCTGCTGTGTATAGAATGATAAAAGATAAGATCAGCTATGGACACAGCAACAATTACATAGCCATTAGTCATAAAGGTGCATTTGTATCTGGATAATTGTTGAGCAGTCAGTTTAATAAATGGCACAAATCTTTTATGGCCACTAATGTGGAGAACTCCAGCTCATTAGTTTTCATTGAAGCATCTAGAAACATCTAACATAAGTGTAGGGAAACTATGGTCTGTAGGCCAAACTCAGCCCACTCCTTCTGAAACACAGTCACCCTATTTATTGACTGGGGCCTGTGGCTGCTTTCCACTATGATAGCAGGCTGGAGTAGTCGCAATAGAGAATGCATAGCCTAAAAAGTTTAAAATATTAGCAATATTTTTACCAAAAGTTTACCAAATCTGCAGTAACACATTAATTCAGGCTACTTTAGTTGTGGTCTATGTAAATTGCACGAGTTATCTGAATTGCTAGCAGCGGTTCTCAACCTGTGGGAACTGTATTAAAGGGCTGCGGCATTAGGAAGGTTGAGAACCACTGTGCTAGAGTTTTGTGAAAGGTCCCTCCTAAGTTAGTAGAAACACCTTATTTCTCTTCTCTGTTTCATGCACTATTTTGCTTTTAAAATTAAAGGGTTCTGTGTAATTTAACTATACATAGCATTATTATGAACTTCACAAAAAGGAAAAGGAATTTTTAAACAAATGAGATTACATAGTATTTATGCGTTCCCAGATACCCAGCTAAGCAGAGACAGATAGACCCACTCAACCCTACACAAATTTGACCCTATTTGTATAGACCATTCTAGAGCATGTTTATTTCCTCTTCACAATGCCAAGATATAGACTGAATATATCTGTGTTTTAGAAGACTAAAGTGATGGTCACATGGGTTTAAAAAACTTGCAAACACGATATGACTAACTTGTAGCATGATTTGATGTCTAGAAATTAAATTCCTGAACCTGGCCCTGTCAGCCTGTGAGCAGCTCTGTACAAACAGCTCAGGAAGATTTCTTAACCTCGGTTCCTCAGAATCACAGATGTGTTTGTGTCCACCTGTGGCGGTGTCTTGCTGAGTGGCGTTCGTCACTGTTGCATGTTTTTGTGTGCCACCGTGAGAATATCAGATGTCGAATTAGAGCAATGACCGAACGTTCACTGATCTCTTGTTCAACTGACAGAGTGTAAGTGAAATCGGGGGCAGGCTAGTCCAGGTTTATGAAGATAATGAGTGAAGAAAAAGACAATGTACAAAAGGATTAAACACTTTTCTGAGAGGAGAGAAAGTGTCACTGTGATGAAAAGAGGACAGGGCAGCCAGTAACGAGCAGAACTGACTAAATCATTGCCGAAATGTATCGAATTGTATGTCAAAATTATCAGCTGACTGTGAGAGGTGGAGCAGAAACAGTTAGGAAATCTGAACTGCAAATCTTGGCGTGAGAAAGGTGTGCAAAAACAGTCCCAAAGGAGCTCACCGATGAACAGAAGCAAAGGAGAGTCAAAGTTTGCCCACCTTTTAGAGAGACAAGAAGATGTTTTGGGTCACCTCATCACAGGTGATAAAACTTGGATGTACCAATATGACTTTGAAACAAAGTGTCAAATTGTGCAATGGATGTCAGCCAATTCTCCATGACCAAAAATACTCCCTCAGGACAAACAAGACTAAAAATAATGTTGTGAACCTTTTTAAACAACAGAGAGATATTCATTATGAATTACTGCCAACTGGACAAACAGTTAACCAGGTTTACTATTTGGAAGTGTTGAAGGGGCTGTATGAAAAAGTTATATGAAAGCAACCTCAACTTTTTGCCAACAACTGATGGTTCTTGTGTCCCAACAACATACCAGTTCACATGGCATTGTCTGTGAGGGCGTTTTTAGCCAGTAGACAAAGAATGGTACTTGTACATCCTCTCTACTCACCTCATCTGGCTTCTGATGACTTTTTTCTTTACCCGAAGATAAAGGAAATATTGAAAGGAAGACATTTTGATGACATTCAGTGTATCAAGGGTAAAACAATAACAGCTCTTATTTCAGAAGCAAAAATAATAATAATAATATTGATTCTGTTTTGAATTAATTTTGGTGTTCCCTTAAAATTTTGCCTCTATGCTTTCAAGAGTGTTCCCCGCACTTTCTTCTAGTATTAAAAAAACATTTTAAAGTCAAAGAGTCAAATGTTGGCAATTTCTTCTGGTTCAGTCTAATAGTATAGAGAGTGAAGACATTCACCTGTGTTTTTCACTTTCAAAATTAAAGCTTTACATTCAGGGCTTATAGAATAAATAGTCACAATGAATAACAGGGTTTTCAAAAGTATTAATTATAAACACAACATCGTTAGGTAGAAATTAGCTAAACATTCCATAAGTGCTCCCCTATATGCTGGATAAAAACACCATTTTTCCTAAACTTCTTAGTTGATTCTGGAATAATATAAGCCTAATTCTAAGGCACATAATCAGGTCATTCCTTATGACTTTAATGACAGATTAACTTGAGGAAAAGCTTTCAAATTACTTTCAGTTAAAATGACAGATAAAATGATGTGTAGGAACATTTCTTTACAATGCCCTATAAGAGGGCATGGTTGCAAATATGCTATTTATGAGCTACACGATCGCTCCTTCTGGAAAGTCCAAAGTAAAGCTCACTTCACTCATTTCTTTTTTCATTCATCAATAGTGTTAGTCCTCATAAAGGAAGGTAAGAAAAGTATGTTCCTCAAAGATACCACAGTCCAGTGAGGATGTCAGAGCACTGTACTGTGGAAAACTCCCTTCTTTCCTTCTGGAGGCACTTATATCCCTCATACCATGGTTCACAACCCCTAATCAGTGCATCTTAGTGCTTGTACCAGGTTCCAACTTTATTTTTTTTTTAAATCATGGCTGTGTACATTGATGCAACCATGGGGTACAATTGCTGGTTTAATATACAATCTGAAATATTTTCATCAAACTGGTTAACATAGCCTCATGGCATTTTCTTAGTTATAGTGTTAAGACCTTTACATTCTGCATTCAGTAAGTTTCACCTGTACCCTTCTAGGATGCATCACAGGTGTGCATACCACAGGTTTACATGTATGTCACTCCTACTAACATGAAATTTCTTTGTTTGCCTTTATTCTTGGTATTTAGGACAAAATAGGTCCTGATAAATAAAAATATTTGTCAAATATATAAATGAATTAACAAAAAAGCAAAAATTAAAGATATATATATGTCAAGAAAGTGAACAGAGTAAGACCTCATGACAGTCTTGTGGGAGAGGAGAATATTATCTTTTCAATGCCCAACAGACAGTTACAGTGTTCACTCAAAATAGAAACAGAAATTTGGGAACAGCATCAAAGGGCATGAGTTATTAAAAAACAATTATACAGGGCACAGTAGCCCACATCTGCAATCTCAACACTCTGGGAGACAGAGGCAGGAGAATCACTTGAGGCCAAGAATTCAAGACTAATCTGGCAACATAGTGAGGCTCGGTCTCATCTCTACAAAACATGAAAATAAAAAAGTGAGCCTGGCATTCTGGATACACCTGTAGTCCCAGCGACACAGGAGACTGAAGATCACTTCAGGAAGATCACTTGTGCCCGGAAGTTTAAGGTGATAGTGAGCTATAATCACACTGCTGCACTCCAGCCTGGGTGAGATCTTATCTTTTAAAACAAACAAAAAGGCTCAAGAATGGAAGAAAAAGTATCCAACGTACTCAGCTCTACTATGAAGCTCATTTATAGCTTTCATATGAAGTCTATAACCCAATTATAGCATAAGATTATGGGGAAAGGGGCAAGAGAGGGGAGGGGAGGGGAGAATTCGGGGTGGAGGGAGGGTAATTGGTGGGGCCACACCTACAGTGCATCTTAGAAGGGTACAGGGGAAACTTACCAAATACAGAATGCAAATGTCTTCATACAATAACTAAGAAAATGCCATGAAGGCTATGTTAAACAGTTTGATGATAATGTTTCAGATTGTATATGAAACCAGCACACTGTACCCCTTGATTGCACTAATGTACGCAGCTATGATTCAATTAAAAAAAAGGCAAAAAAAAAAATTGACAAATTACATAAAAGACAATTAATTGACACATTAAGCCAACGGATATGAGTTTTAAATTTAGTCTTGCCACTATATTTCTGGACTGTCAGCTTAAAACCTCTGATATTTCTACCTACAAACTCCTCCAAAGTTTGCGTTTAGTTTATAAAGCTAAATAGGATTCATGGAAAAGGCACTTTGTCAGTGAAATTACTGGTGGAATAAATGAATTTGTGAAATGCTTCAAGTCACACTGTCTAAAAGATTTAGCTATAGATAAATTGGGGATCTGAGTTTATACACATTGGTTTTAATAGCTTACCTGGCTGTAGAAAGTCACTGGAAGTCTCAGCTAGCTGAATGAGTTATTTCTTCCCTTGGCATCTATTGTGTACTTGGCTTTGAGTCATAGTTAAATACAGTTTCTCAAATAATTGAAATCCATCTGACCCTAAACTAATCTTCCCTAACCAAAGGTATCTCAGAACGCAATGTAAAAGACAACAAATCTTCTATATTTAAAATGAGGGGGAAAAAAGACCTATTTAAAGAGTCAACACATTCTCGAAAAAGAAAAATATTACCTTATCATTTAATTAAGAGCTCAGAGATTATTTCTCCCTTGGTAGTTCTTAAATTAAATGCCACCACTTATTTTAGAAAGACACTGCCTAAGAATAATTGTCTCAAACAAAATGAGCAAACCTTTTATTTGTAGTAGGAAATTGGTAAAAGATGTTCTGTTTCCCTTTGTGTGTGTGTGTGTGTTTGTTTTTGTTTTTGTTTTGTTTTTTTTTTGAGACAGAGTCTCACTCTGTAGCCCTTGGTAGAGTGCTGTGGAGTCACAGGTCACAGTAACCTCCAATTCTTGGGCTTAAGCAATTCTTTTGCCTCAGCCTCCCAAAGAGCTGGGATTACAGGTGCCCAGATATTTTTGTTGCCATTGCCACTGCTGTTTTAGCTGACTGGGGCTAGGTTTGAACCTGCCACCCTCTGTATATGGGGCAGGTGCCCTGACCACAGACCCATAGGAGCCACCCCCCTTTGTGTGTTTTTAACTTTTTATTTTCCAATAATTTAAGAATTACAGGAATTGCAAAAATTATGCAATGTTCCAATAGCTCCTTCACCCAGGCTTGTCTAAGGCTGGGATCTTATATGACTATAGAATAATTATTAAAACTAGAAAATTAGCATGTTGCGATGCTATTGTTAACTAAACTGTAAATCTTTTTTTGTATTTTACCAGTTTTTCCCCTATTTCTTTTTTTCTGTTCCAAAATCGAATATATGATCTAACATTGTATTTTGTTTTCATGTCTCCCTAGTCTCCTCCAATCCATGATCATTTATCAATTTTGTTTTGTTTTGGAATTTCATTGTTGTTTCGTTTTGGTTTTGGGGTTTTTATTTATTTATTTATTTATTTTGGCTTTCACGATCTCAAGAGTTCTGAAGAGTATGGAATGGTAGAATCTCCTGTCTCAGCATGTCTGATGGTTTGTCTTGACTACATTTGTGGTATGCATTATTGGGCAAAATATCACAGAGGTGAGGTGCTTTTCTCTGTGTTGTGAGACCTACGTATCCTATTACTGGTGATGTTAACATTTATCCTGCCAGAGTTATTCCATCATAAAGTTATTATTTTTCTCTTTGCTAATTAATAAATATTTGGTTTAGAATAGATGATTCGAAACTATTCAAATATCTATTCCTCTTAAATTTGGGTTCACTGATTTTATCATCTATCCATGGTTCATGCCTGTAAAATCTATTACTGCTGTGTTCTAATGATAATTTTAATTTTCCTTGTTGTTTCTACATTTACTCATTCATCCATTTGTACCAGTATGAATTCAAAGATATTAATTTTATTCTTAGGGTTATAATCCAATGCCATCGTTATTTATTCTGTAGCCCAAATTTTTCCAGCTGTGACCACTGCGTGCTTTTCTTTTATTGTTTGTTTTAAATAAAATCAACTTTTAGAAACAGTTTTTAGGTTTACAGAAAAATTAAGTACGTATAATTCTTATATATTCCCAGTTTTCCTTATCATTAACACCTTAACATTAGTATGATACAGTTACTATATTTGTTACAATCAATGAACACATATTAATATATTATTATTAAATAATGTCTATAGTTTAGATGCCTATAGTCCAGATTGTTTTAGATTTTATCTAATTTCCTTTTTTTCTATTTCGGATTCTCAAGAATAACAGATAACATTGGTTTGTCAAGTCTGCTTAAGTTCCTCCTGATTGTGGCAGTTTCTGACTCTCCTTGGCATTGCTAACCTTGATATCTTTGAGAAATATGTCAGGTACTTTGTAAGATGGTCTCCCACTGGTATTTACCTGATGTGTTTCTCATATGTAGAGTGTAGTTATGAGATTCGGGGAAAAGTAAAATGCCATTTATTTTTATCACCTCATATCAAGACTACATATCATCAACATAACGTAGCTCTGTTGAGATGTTAACCTTGATTAAATGGATGAGGCAGAGTTTATCAGATTGCTCCCTGTAAATCTGCTGTGTTTGGGTTTTTTTAACTTGTTTTCCCTACTTTACGTTTTGGGAAGAAGTCCCTATGCGAGCCCTCACTTCAGCATTGGAGAATTGTGCTCCTCCTCTTTAAGGACAGAGTATCTACACAATTTAATTAGAATTCTTCTGTGTGAAAAATTGATAAATTTTCCTCATTTTTTAATTAAAGGATCACAGATAATCATTTTATATTTTATTATAGGACAATATAGCATCATTTATTCTTGAACGATTTGTTCAAGTCGTTCCAGCATTGGTGATTAGGGAATGAAATGCTTAAAACTGAAAGTTGGCTTACGATATATTAGGCCGTCTGGAACGTGTTCAGCCACGTTCGTCTCTATTTTTCATAGTGTGTGGCTGGATACTTTCTGGACAACCCTCATATTCCCTAAGTGTGTTTTGTTTGTTTTTATTTTAGAACTTTCTTACTTTCTGAAAATATAAGATACGCTATGCTTCTATATTTTCTGCCACAATCCTAGAATCTAGACTTTCTCCAAGGAATAGCTGCAGTTACTTTTCTAGAAACTGTGATCTGGGTTAAAAATGTTCATTCCTAATGGGGCATCGGTTTTTAGGCCTTTTCATCTATTAGAGCAAGAAAACACGTGTCTGTATACTGAGCTAGGCATATGCTCGTATCTGTAAATATTACTATGTCAAGCTATCTATTTCTAGCTAAAATCATGAATTCATATGATGTTTTCAGTTCTGCTTCAGAACCACACGGCTCAGGCTGGCCGCCTCCATTTTCTTCCTCTAATTTCACTATTCAGTAGGGAGAAAGTTGGCTTCCACTTTCCTTCACCTATTTACTCATCTGTTTAATTCCAGAATACCTCAGAGTTGTTAATCCATACTCCTTTTGCAAACAACTACGTCATGAGAGTTCAACACTTATGTGCATTCTCATCCCTGTTTTGGTAATTAGTCTTACAGACGTCACTCATATCTGAAGTCACTTAGGTCAGCACCATTTCCTCGGCACCCTTCAGTGAGGTTGTTTAATGCATGTATAATAGAGTGAGACTTTCTTGCCACATTTTGCTTTTTTTCCCCGGGATTTCTTGAATTCTTAAATAATTTTTTTAAAAATTGCATTTGTTAAAGTTTATTTTTTGTGCTATAAAGTTCTATGAGTTTTCACAATTGCTTAATTTCATATAGCTACCATACAGAATAGTTTCACTGCCACAGAAATTCCCTGGTCTTCACCCTTTCAACCCTTGACCTTTCGTCCCTTCTCCTGGGAACCACCCCACTTTTGTACTTTTCATATAAATTTTAGAATAAATTTGTGTATGTGCTGAATTTACACATCAAGTTGGAAAGAATTGGCATCTTAAAGATATTAATCCTTCCAATCATGAACACAGAAACAGAACATCTCTCTATTTATTTAGGTATTTTGGAGTTTCTTTCGTCAAAGGTTTACATTTTCTGCAGGATGATTTGGTACATATTTGTTAGGTTTATACTTGTTTTATTTTTTATACTAACATAAGTGGTACTATTTCTAATTAATAATTTCAAATTATAATTGTTTACAGTGGTATATAGGAAAACAATTGACTTTTATGCATTAATATTTTACATGGAAACCTGCTATAATTGCTTCTGAGTTATAGGAAAATGGCTTTTAATTCTTCTTTTTTTTTTTTTTTGAGACAGAATCTCACTATGTTGCCTTCGGCAGAGTGCCATGGTGTCACAGCTCACAGCAACCTCAAACTCCCGGGCTTAAACAATTCTCTTGCCTCAGCTCCCAAGTAGCTGGAACTATAGGCACCTGCCACGACCCCTGGCTATTGTTTTGTTGTTGTCGCAATTGTTATTTTTGCTTTAGCTGTCCTGAGCTGGGTTCGAACCCGCCAGCCTCTGTGTATGTGGCTGGCGCCCTACCCACTGAGCCATGGGCACCACCTGATTCTTCCTTTTTTCTTTTTTACTTTTCTGCATAAGCACTCATGAACAAAGTCATCTATGCCCAAAGATAGTTTTAATTCTTCCTTCCCAATCTGTTACCCTTGTGTTCTTTTATTATCTTATTGTACTAGCTACAACTTCTAGTGCAATACTGAATAGTAGTGGTAGGGGTATATGCTTGCCTTGTTCCTAATCTTAAGGAGAAAGAATCTGGTATTCATCCTTAAATATGGCAGCTCTAGGTTTTTGTAGATGCTTTTTATTGTTATGTTGCCATTTAGATGCATTTTTATAAATTAAGGGTTAATTATCATCCCCAAAAGTAAGCAAATAAAGAAAGTTTTTATAAAAATTAGAAGAAATTTTCTCCATTCTTATTAAGAAAAATTATTTCTAAAAATATGTGTCTGAAATCTTAGCTCACTTGTCTCTTTTCTTTTTTCTTTTATTTAATTGATTTTATTATTAAATCATAGCTGTGTACATTAGTGCAATCAAGGGGTACAATGTGCTGGATTCATATACAATCTGAACTATTTTCATCAAACTGATTAACATAGCCTTCATGGCATTTTCTTAGTTATTGTATGAAGACATTTGTAGTCTGCATTTAGTAAGGTTCGCCTGTACCCTTCTAAGATGCACCGTAGGGACTCAACAGGCTAAGACGCCAGCCACATACACCTGAGCTGGCAGGTTCGAATCCAGCCCGTGCCCGCCAAATAACAATGACGGCTGCAACCAAAAAAATGGCCGGGCGTTGTGGCGGGTGCCTGTAGTCCCAGCTACTTGGGAGGCAGAGGCAAGAGACTCTCTTGAACCCAGGAATTGGAGGTTGCTGTGAGCTGTGATGCCACGGCACTCTATCTAGGCTGACAGCTTGAGGCTCTGTCTCAAAAAATAAAAAAATAAATAAAGTAAAAAAATAAGATGCACCGTAGGTGTGACCTCACCAATTACCCTCCCTCCAGCCCAATCTCACCCCTTCCCTCCCCTCCCTTGCCCTTTTCCCCATATTGTGCTATAGTTGGGTTATACCCTTCATATGAAAGCCATAAATTAGCTTCATAGTAGGGCTGAGTACATTGGATACTTTTTCTTCCATTCTTGAGATACTTTGCTAAGAAGAATATGTTCCAGCTCCATCCATGTAAACATGAAAGAGGTAAATATATGTTGATTAAAAGAAAAATATGAGTTTAGAAATAGGTTCTTTCTTAGGTCATTTGAGGTGGGGACGGAGATGACTATTAATTTTCTTTCCAAATAAGTCAATATTTTAATTGCTTCAAGAATTATTGATCATACTAGCAATTATATTGCTAATTTTTAAAATAAAAAATGAGGAGAATCACCTATTCTTATAATAAATTGATATTAACAATATTACATTTAGCCCAATGCAGATGAGGCAGATTTGTAATTGTGAGCTTGATCTGCAAAGCATATAAGTTGATTTTTTTCTTTAAACTTTCAGATACCTTCTAAATAGTGATAAATGATGTTATTTACATATAACTCCCCAGGAAAATATCAATTTCATAAATTAAGCTATTTTGCTGTTATTTTTCCTAGAGTGCTTTCCATTTTTCTAACATGCTTACGAAACCAAAAAGAAGATGTGATACAATTAATTACCAAAAATTCAGAAAGTGGACTAGGGTAGTTTTTTTTACTACCATATAATCAACAATTATTTTATTTCTTTTTTTCTCTGTTTGCTACAGTCCATCCTGGATTCTGTTTCTTAATTAGCCTTAGAGTGTTTCAAAAATAATGACCCACCTTGCCTAATGAGTACAGAGTTTCTGTCCGAGTTGATGAAAACATTTTAGGAATGGCAGTGTGGTTACACAATATTGTGCCTGTAACTAATGCCACTGCACTGTATAAAAGTTGAAATGGCAAATTTTGTGTATATTTTACAACAGTAAAAATAAGAACATAAAAATTACACCTCCAAATTTATTTATTTTTTTTATCAAGAAGTAAAACATTGACATATTTCAGAGTTTGTAGCACTAGGAGGAAATTTTAGTGGGGCATTTGTTTTTCATGGTGCTCAAAGCTCCAAACTTCTTAATACTATTTAGTATTTGCAATACTAAGCCTATAATTTGAAGGAAAACTTTCAGAGGCAGAGCTGTGTGTTATTTAAACCTTTGGCGGCTCAGAGGTCATATTTCAGACTGAGGTATTTAGAACCCTTCAGGAAACACCAAAGTCTCCTGCTGAAGTCTTCAGCCTCCAGGGAGGACGGCAGTAATGATAGCCCTAGACTGATAAGTGGTTTCCTAATGCAAACCCGGCCCTCTGCATCTCCCACCATAGCCTGGCAAGTCCTAGAACCAGTGCCAGGGGCGACTGTGCAGTTTATGTGCTGGGTTGTGGCCAGTCACCAGGCAACTTCAAGGGGAAGCAAGTTGAATTGCTGAAAACCTGAGATGAATTTCTTTTAACTATCTTATCTTTTTTCAGGTTATTTTAGTGTTCATATCCCAACTCTGAAATTAGTTGGCCTAATAACATAATTTGTTAAATATAAACGGAAGGGTGAAGTAACTGGCCTAATACATAATTTGTTAAACATGAATTTAAGGGTGAAACCAAGAAGCACTTTTAAAGCATGTTTTTCATAAGACTTTAAGTATATTTTTCATCCACTTTACTGAAAGGAAGATATAAACTTAAATGGTGCATGTCAGCGTTGCGCAGTGAAATCGAGGGAACTTGACCCAGTTTGGAGCTGGCAAACCCCTTCCTACCATCATAGCCTTTGCAGGTAAAGCCTTGCCTTGGTTGCTCATTCTCTAATGGCCAAAGGCATTTATAAGATTTCAAACCATCTGCCCCAATTCTGAGTTTTAGCAAGAAATCTCCAAAGTAGGGAGCATAGTTTGGGACCGCATATTTTTAATTTTGCATATAGTATGCTCAGGAAAACCAAAGGGAAGAAATGGGACTGAACACTTAGGGCATTTAACAAAGACACATCTTGGCTTCAGTCCCCTTTTTGTTTTCAGCTGCCTTGCAGCATTGCACAGCTTGAGCTGTTTGTTCCTTGTACACCTGCAGCACTGAAGCCCCCACCTCACCCATGCCCACCCCTCGTATTTCCTGTTTTTAGATTTCCACCTTCTGCCCTGCTTGTTTGAGGGAGGGGTTCCTGTCCAGAACGGATATTATAGAGATCCCTATTACCGTGCTTGAAGCTGTGTACCAGACAAACAAACACGCTTGGGAGTGGCCAGATAGTATCCAGAGAATTCCAACCACTCAGCTGAAGAGAAAGTCACTCACCTCAAGTGTTTAGAGGAGAACTCCAGGCATCTTTAGTAGGGGCAGATGGCAGACACAGCTTTTTAAAACTGCCATCCAGATGCAGTCAGAAACTCAAAGTGAATTCATAGATTCAGTGAGCTGTGGCACATCCGTGTCTTGGGAAATCTTCTTTCTGGTGGGCTTTAGAGAGCAGAACAGGCCAGGGATTGAATCTCCACTCTGCCACTTACAAACTTTGTGTCTTTGGGAAAATGAAACTCTGAGCCACAATAGCTTCCTCTGCAAAATAGGCATTATCGGTACTTCCCAGAGTTGCTGGGAGGGTCTGCTGTGACAATGTATAAAAAAAGGCATAGTAAAGTGCCTGCTCCTTGTGGGGGTTCCATTAATACTTGTCGCCATTGCCATCCTTATCATTCATATTTCTTATAAAGGAGACTGGAATGCCAGCCAAGCCAACAAGCATATGGGGAGAGTTCTTAGACCTGTGTAGAATAGATGGCAAAGTAGGAAAGGAGTCTTTTTTTTAACACTGAGTGTCATTTTGTAGCTTTTGGTATAGTGTCATGTCATAGCTCACAATAAACTCAAACTCTTGGGCTCAAGTGAGTAGTCTCCCGAGTAGCTGGGACTACAGGCGCCCACCGCAACGCCCAGCTATTTTTAGAGGTGGGGTCTTGATTTTGTTCAGGTTGGTCTCGAATTCCTGAGCTCAGGCAATCCACCCTCTTCGGCCACTCAGAGTGCTAGGATTATAGGCGTGAGCCACCGCGCCCAGCCTCAGATTGTTCCATTTTCTGCTTTTGCCTCTGCAGGAGGTAAGATAGTGGTTAAAGCCCCTGGAGACAGGCTGCCTTCTTCCGGTTCCAACTTCACCACATGGACTGGAAAGTCTGGGCGAGTTACTTGATTTCCTGAGCTCTAAAATAGAGATGTCAACTACTGGCCTCATAGGCTTATTTTGAGGAATAAATGTGATTGTGCATAAAAATTGCTTAGTCTAATGCCTGGCACATGGTAAATACTCAATAAGCGTTAAGATCACCTGTTCACCAACTTCAGCCCACACCTTGGAGGACCCGGGGCGGCTGTGTTCCTTTTCCACTTTGACAGGGTACATAACCACTGTCACTTCATGACCAGCTGTCTTTGTAACCTGGCCTCTGCGTGTGACATAGCTGTGCATGCATCAGCAGTCAGGCTGTTGGTCAGCCAGCAGCCCTTGTTTTGTAGATGTTCCTTTGCTCTATCTCTTTTAGACACAAATCTTAAAAAGCACAAATACTGTAGGGCAACCTGCCTCTGATAACACTTGGAAAATGCTGCTGTTGGCCTGCTGCTGCAGAGGAGAGTAAGGGCGAACCGCCTGGTGTTGAGGCCTTGCCCTGTCCCTGTCCAGGGGCCAGTGGCCCTCGCATGCTGTCTCTTCGGGAATCTTTATAACGGCCTTGTAAGGTAGATGTGTTGGTTTCTTATTACTCCTATAACATATAGCCACAAACTGAGTGGCTTAAAACAATAACAGTTTATTTTCTCCCAGTCCGGAAGGTCTGAAATCTGAAATTATGGATGGCAAGTTCTTTCCGGAGGCTGTGAGGGAGAATTTGTTCCACGCCTTTCTTGTAGCTTCGGTGGTTGTTATCAATCCTTGGCATTCCTTGGCTTATAAATGAATTGCTCCAATTTCTGCTTCCATCCTCATGTGGAGTTCTTCTCTGTGTATGTATCTGATGTCCTTTTTTCCTTATAAAGCCACCGGTCATTAGATTTAGGGCTCGCTCTCTCGCATTATGACCTCATCTTAACACTTTACATCTGTAAGGATGCGACTTCCAAATAAGGTCACATTCTGCGATTCCATGTGGACATGACATTTTGAAAGGGACATTGTTCAACTCATTCCAGTAGTTATTATACCTATTTAACAGATGAGGAACCTGAGTCCCAGAGAGGAGAAAATCCCTTGCATAAGCATCACACGGTTTGTGATGCTGAAGTATTCAAAACCCCCTGACATTCTTTTCTCTAGACTTGTGTTCTTCCCACTGGCTCGCTATACCACACGTCAATAAATGGAGAGGAAAATAAAAACCATAGCCACAAGATGGCCAGCAGCAGGCAGCCCCTGGATCAAAGGGGGTCTCTGGAGGGTAAACAGGATGAAGCAGAGGCTTTGTGCAAGCGAATGTTGGCCCCTTCCCTGTCGACGGGTCTCAGACTACATCCTGTTTCCATATTCAGTATTCCTTACTGGCCTTCCTCTACAGTGCTCTGCTCCTGGCTGGGCAGACATTCCTCACAAATGGGGAATTAAATGAGTACTGAGGTTTCATTGGCATTGAGTGAAGAAAGCAGTGCATTTCTTTGCACAAAGCCAAAATACCCTCCCGTGACTCCCTGCACCCCTCCCCCCCACCCCTGCTGGCGTATGCTTATCATGCACCCCAGGGTGGATGGAGCAATTCCATGCTTTCCTTCTCCTGCAGAGGTTCCTTCCTGGCATTCAGAGCCACCAAAGCAGTGGACGGAAGCAGGTGACCAGCCTCAGCTGCCCAGAGTCTGGCTACTCAAACTTTTCCCAGAGTGTGTCTAGCAGAGCTGGCCCAGAGCAGGCTTGGGAGAGCAGAGCTGTGGGCAAGAGAGGTGTGAGCTCTCGTATTCACCTGTTTTTGGCTGCTGTACCCCAGAGTGGGGGCAGAATCATGATCAGAGCTAGGGTCAAGCCCCCAGTGTCAAGGGCAATTATCTTTTGGGTTAAACCGTAAGTGCACCTTTGAGACCAGGGTCAGAATCCCATGTAGACTATGGCATCACGTTGCTGCAGGAGATGGGAGTCAGAGCATTTGGGTGGGCCTGGCTTGAGTCTTCAGCGCTCCTTGGCTGCCTGCTGGTCCTCTCTCGTCATCACAGTGTCCCTGGCGCCTGTCCTGAACCAGAATCCCCACTTAGCGCTGGTGGAGCAGGACTCTTAGACTGACCATCTGGACTTTCCTGGAGTTCTCTTTTCCTGCCAGAGTGTGTCGGAGTGAATTGGATCAGAGGTCTGTTTGCTGCACAGTCTGGCTTTGTACGTGGCTTTGTGCTTTTGAAGAAACTTGAGAAAAGGCTGTTCATGAGTTCCCAGAGTGGGTAGCAGTTCATAGTGACGCTAATAATATCTGTGTTGATGGGGCTGTTCTGTGCAAGGGTCTAAACCTTTTATGGCTATCCACCAGTTTCCTTGCAATCAATAGGTAGCTGATTCAATCAGATCAAACCTTTTTCCTGCTGGAAAGTGGTAGGTCTTTTTGTTAAGTGTCTTTAGAGGTCACCAGGTATTTCATTTAAAAAGCATCTTCGAGGGTTTTCCTTTCTCTTCTAGAATTGTGAGTGCCGTCCTGGGGAAGTGAAGGCTTGCCATCTAACACCTGCCTTTGATCAGGGAAAGAGCACTGTGGGTAACTCTGAGAGAAGCCTGTTCTCTTCCCTGGACTCCATCCTCCTGACCTTAGACTCTCAGCCCCTCCCCAACCCCCAGAGGGCTGGGGACTAGGTGGCAAAAGGGCAGGGAATCCCCAGGCAGAATTGGTACATGGGCCTAGACTTTGGGGTTGCCTAAGTGTAGAGTTACTGTCTGTCCCAACCCAACCCCCAGCATTCACTTTAACATTAATAAGAGATATAGTTGTTTTGCTTACGGAAGACTAGATGTAGCAAGCCCAAAATATTGTATTTAGGACTTTACTTATAGCTTTGAAATACTTTAACTAAAACAAAAAAATTGACTAAGATCATTCAGTCTGAGTGGATGACTAGTAGATGGGTCAAGTGATTATGAGATTGACTCAACTGTACGTTGAAGTTGAATGGAGCAAAAAAAAAAAAAGACTATTGTTTAAAGTAATACAATCAGTCTCCAATTTTTGTTCTCTATTTGACTGCTCAGTCCTTGGGAAGCTCTTCATTAGGATTTTCCTATGCCATATTCTGTCTATGACATGGTCCGTGAAATTCTGTGACATTTGACTCCCACAGAAGAGTTTGGTTGCCCCGTGTGTTTTGTAACTTTTCTGGAAATAGGCAGACTGTGGAAAGAAAATGTCCATGATACCAGTGAGCCAATTTCTTACCTTTAATAAAAACCTTTATTATTACCTATAATAAAGATCATACTGCCATATAGTTGTGTAGAGTGAGTTTGTCCGCTCCTAAATGTATAATGTGTTATAGCAAAAAAGCACAACTAGAAGGCCAAGTTTTGATACACATTTGTTTATCACAGCTGGGTAAAGGACTCACCGTTCAATATAGAAAGTGGAGACCAAGAGGTGTCACAAGATGTAACAAGTAAATGAGCCCTGGAAGTATACGCAGAGCTCAAATTTGTAACTTTTTAGTATATGCGTGATATTTCCAGCCATTGTTTTTCTAATTACACTATGAGCACATGTTTGATAATATAAATCTTACAATACAAAAATTATGAAATCCACTTTTGCTTTTGATTCCCCTCTTCAAGGTCGGGCTTTCCCCCTTCCCTTTTCTGCAGGGTTAACTGCTATCTGAGTCTATTTTCTGCTGCTATAACAAGAATATCCGAGATTGAGAAATTTTAAAAGAACAGATTTGTTTCTTATGGTTCTGGAGGCTGGGAAGTCCAAGGTCAAGGGGCCTCACATCTATGAGGGCCTTCTTGCTGCGTCATCCCACAGCGGAAGGCCAGGGGCAAAAGTGCACACTGGTGAGAAAGAGAGGGCAGAGCCCTCGTGGCCGGCTCACCTCTTAAAGGTCCCACCTCTCAACACTGTTGTATTGGGGATTAAGTTTCCAACACATGAACTTTGGAAGGTACCTTCAAACCATAGCAACTAAAGTTAATATTTTGATGTGATTCTTCCAAACAATGTACTCTAAAAGAGTGAATTACTCCTCTCGGTGCCTAATTGTCCATCATAGGGGCCATATATCCTGTTAGTTTTTGCTTCTATGTTTATATTTTTATATGTTTGATTTTTTCCCAACGTTAATCTGTGTATATGTGCGAATACTCAAAGTGTAAAGAAAAGGACCCAGTAGAAAGAAGCTTACCTGTCCCTGACATCCATGGAGCGCTCCCTCTTCCATTCCAGAGAAGGTCTTTGTTATCAATTTTTTATGTATCCTTCCAGGGATAAACTGTGCTTATGCAAACACAGGTGTGCATACATACATATATGCATGTACATGAATTAAAATGTGTATGTATAATACTGTATACTCCTATTTGTTTCTGTTAACATGCTCTATACAATGTTTCATACCACATATTACTGGTAGCAGTTTTTTTTTGTTTTGTTTTGTTTTTAGACAGAGCCTCAAGCTGTCACCCTGGATAGAGTGCTGTGGCATCACAGCTCATGGCAACCCCCAATTCCTGGGTTCAAGCGAGTCTCCTGCCTCCGCCTCCCAAGTAGCTGGGACTACAGGTGCCCGCCACAATGCCCAGCCATTTTTTGGTTGTAGCCGTCATTGTTGTTTGGCGGGCCCGGGCTGGATTCTAACCCGTCAGCTCAGGTGTACATAGCTGGCGCCTTAGCCCATTGAGCCACAGGCGCCGAGCCACTAGTAGCAGATTTTAAAGATTATTGTATATCAATTCCCACAGAGCTGGGAGCTGTCCTAGTCTTTGAAAGTTTTGCATAATATTCTGTTTTATGACTCTATCAATACCCCTGTTAATTTAGGTTATTTGTAGTAATCTATTATTAGCAAGCAGTATGGCATTGGAGATCTTTGGATATAGATCATTTTATATATGTGCTTCTATTTCTATAGTATAAATTCTTGGAACTAGAACTACTGGGTCGAAGGCTTTGTGAATTTTAAAGTTAGATACCTATTGCCAAATTGCCATCCAACTTTAAGGATTTAGATGAGAGTACATTTTTCCTCACACGCTGATAACTAACTTTATAGGTGGAAAACTTATAACTTTACTTTGTATTTCTTTTTAAATGAGAGGGATTGAAAATCTTTTTGTATGTCTAAGACTAATTTGTATTTCTTGGTTTGAGACAGAGTCTCACTATGTCGTCCTCGGTAGAGTGCTGTGGCATCACAGCTTACAGCAACCTCAAACTCTTGGGCTGAAGAGATTCTCTTGCCTCAGCCTCCCAAGTAGCTGAGATGACAGGCACCCGCCATAACACCTGGCTATTTGTTGCTGCAGTTGTCATTGTTGTTTAGCTGGCCTGGGCTGGGTTCTAACCCGCCACCTTTGGTGTGTGTGGCTGGTGCCATAACCACTGTTATAGGTGCCGAGCCTAATTTATATTTCTTCTTGTGAACTATCCATATCTTTTGTCTATTTTTATGCTTGGATTGTTGGTCTTTTTCTTGTTCATTTGCATCATTTCTTTATATATTATGAACATTAGACCTTCATGATGAGTTGCAAATATTTTCTCCGTTTATTTCTATTTGAGCCACCATGCCTCGAGTCCTTTGACTGAATGGCAGACCCTGCGAGAAGTATCTAATGTTTTACAGCTGCTCCCTATACTAGTGATGATGTTAAGCCATTTTACAGAGGAAGAGGCTGCCAGGTCTGTCAGGTACCAAAGTCCATTCCACACCCCTTTTCACATATATGTATTTATATGCCGTCATTCCAGATTGCCATGCAATTATGATAAATATCCTTTCTCCAGATTGCATAGCCTTCTATCAGTTATGCAAATCATAATTTTCAGATGCTGATACTTATCCTATACATTTTCATCACTTACAGGTTTTCCCAGTTATAGATAAGATTGCGATGTATTTCTTCTAAAGCTCTGTCCTCCACGTGCACTGTGATGGCCCCAGTGCTCTTGTAGGAGATCAGACTACAGTGTCTCGGGTGGTCAACACTAGGGATGTTTAGTCTTAAGATCCTTGAGAGAGAGATAGAGAGACTCAGGGTGGAAATGAAATGGACAGCAGGGGATAGGGTACTTTATTGGCCTCCTTATCCCTTTCCCTTAAATATCCCACTGGATTCCAACTGATTTTAGAATGAAGCACAGTTTACATTAGGGCTACAGACCCTCTAATCTTCGTGAAGCTGCAGCTGCATTCCTGAGCAGCAGCACTGGAGGCAGGGGACACACTGGGAGAGGCAAGATGCGGTGGGGAGGGCAAGGGCCTGGGCATTGGCAACTATTTTAATTGGTACAATAATGTTTCTTACAGGAAGGAATAAGAAGACCTTGGTGTGTGACATAGCTGAGTGGTCCATTATGTTTGCATTTCCCTTTGGAGTCTCCACTCTGTAGCGTTTCAGGGATCTGAGCCTGGAAAGGTGCTGCCAATCTGACCTTTCTTAGGGAAGTCTCTTTTCTAGTTTGCCTTCTCTCATCCATTTCCCCTTAATGAATTGAGGGTCCAAGAGGGTGTTTAATTTCCCTCACTTTCCCCCAATTAGAACAAGCTTTGCTTGCTCTTTGGCAAACAAGCTCCTGTATTAAGTGTAAATCTTCCCATCAAATTTACATCTCTGTGTAAATTGCTTTGAAGACCTGGCTCCATGCTGAGATCTGGGGTTTTTTGAGTGATGGGACTTGGAGGAGGAACCTACCCAAAATGTAAGGGAGGAGAACAGGTCTGGGTGTCTGGGGAGAGGAGGCAGCTGTGGCCACCTTGAGTGGGTGTCCAGCCGTGCGAAGGCCCTGGCTTCCTTCCCCTGTGTCCCTGAAAAGTTGCAAGCTTCCACGTTCCCTACAGCCTGGGAAGCAGGAACCTCCCCATGGCCACCTCGCCCCCCTCTCTTGACTTTGGGAAAAGTTGCAAGCCTCCACTTTCCCTGTGGCCCAGGAAGCAGGGAGAAGGAACCTTCCCACGACTGCTTCTTCCCCCTTTCCTGACTTTGGGAAAAGTTCCAGCAAAGTGCTAGATGCGGACAGCCTTTGAAGCCAGCATCTCCGGACTGCTGGTCCTATAGAATCGGGGTTTGGAACATTCTGTCACCCTCAGGTACTAGTGTCTGATAACCCTGATAAATGAGGTGGTCACATTTACCAGAATAAAATCCTTCCAGTATAGATAAAGTTCAGACAAGCAGAATGTCTACGAGGCAAGCTTCCTTCTGGGAACTTTTGAACTCTCTTTTGGCGAAAGCGCCAGCGGGTTCCCAAGGCCTCTGCTCCCATCACTGGCTGGCCTTCTCTCCACACTCACCACTCAGAACCACTTCACTTTTGCCTAAAGTTCGTGCTAAAATCACAGAATTACAGAGATTAGGAGAAGGGAATTTTGAGGGTTTACCTCGTTGGAATCTCTCGTTTTATAGACTAGAAAACCAAGACCCAGAAAGGAAACAGGGCCTCCCCTAAGCCCGTGGTCTCTCTAAGCCCCGATGAGCCTTTGGTTTCAAAGCAGTCTCTTGCTGCCTTATCTCACAAATGCTTCTTAAGTTTTCCTTTTCTTAACTCCTTTGTTTTAGCCCAGCACACTTCCTGGGTCATCTCTCTCCTGAACTGCCCAGAGGTGCTTCCAGGACCAAAGCCTGCCCTGCGGCTTCTAGAGAGAGCTGTTCCTAGCTAGAAGGGTGACCTTGGGATGGGATTGGCCACCACGGGGTGGGGGGATCCCCACCTTGCTGTTACTCGGGGTTAACTAGGAGGTGTGCAAGGATACGTAGCCCAGACCCGGCATGCGGTTGGTACACTATGGCTTTTTGCTAAAGGATGGTCACAATGGCATCAACTGCCCAAACCTAGACCAAATTTCCAAACAGCTTCATTGCTCTCGTTGCAAGGGACCCCGAGAGACTAAACAAGATCGGATTATAGGAGCAGGAGAACTAAACTGGCAAATTCATTTTCAGAAAACCCACCGGAGCTCAGTCTGTGCTTGGAGGGTGGCAGATGTGCCAGCCGCTGTCAGCTGCTGCCCGCTGTGCTCTGCTCAGATCGTTTCTGTCCGGGGCTCCGCTGTCATCAAATGCAGGACATCTCCGTTTATGCTTTTGCCACCCACAGCCAGCTTGTGGGTTTAATTTCTCCCTCTGCCCCTGAGTATAATTCACTTTTCTGGAGTATGACTGTGGCTTTGCCACCGAGCATTTTTCTAAACTCCACGCTGTTTTCGCAGTGGGAGGTCAGGAGAGGGTGTGTGTGTTCCCGAGTCCATGCACAACTGCGAGTGCGTGAGTGTGTGTATAGTTTGTAGGGATGGTTTGACAGAGTGCCACAAATCTCATGGCTTCAACAGCAGAGATTTACGGTCTCAGTTGTGGAGGCGTCAGCCGAGTCGGTTCCGTCTGGGGGCTGTGAGAGAAGGGTCTGCTGGAGGCCCCTCTCTTTTTTTTTGGCTGCCTCATAAATGGGTGTCTTATTCTGCGTCTCCTCACGTTGTCTCTCTTCGTCTCTCTTGCTGTAAGGGACACTAACCCTATTGGATGAGGGCCCACCCTAATGACCTCACTTAAACTCAGTTACCTCCATAAAGACTGTTATCTCCAAAGGAGGTCACCTTCTGAGATACAGGGTGTTAGGACTTGGACATGTGAGTTTGTGAGGATGGCAGAATTCAGCTCATTCCAGTGTGCACATATGTGTGTGTGTGTGTCCGCGTGTGTAAGAGCGAGTGTGTGTGAGTGTTCAGCGAGCCACGGCATCTCCGAGACTCCCAGCCATGTTCATGTCTGGCACTTGGGACATAACTGCAGTATTTCCCGGTTTTTCTTTTGTGACTAGGGCAGATTCAAAGCAATTTTTTTTCCTACATAACTCACAAGTGTGGAGGTACAGGCGTGATCATGTATCAGCTCCTGGGACTAGTCCTGCCTCGCTGGTTCAGAGCACCTCTTTTTTTTTTCTTTGAGGCAGAGCCTCAAGCTGTCATCCTGGGTAGAGTGCTGTGGCATCACAGCTCACAGCAACCTCCAACTCCTGGGCTCAAGCGATTCTCTTGCCTCCACCACCCAAATAGTTGGGACTACAGGCGCCCTCCACAAAGCCCGGCTATTTTTTGGTTGCAGCCGTCATTGTTGTTTGGCAGACCTGGGCTGGATTCGAACCCGCCAGCTCAGGTGTACGTGGCTGGCGCCTTAGCCGCTTGAGCCACAGGTCAAGCCACAGAGCGCCTCCTAATGGAAGGTCCTGTCCCGTTCATCCTTCTGCAGAGCAGTGTCAGCTCTTGGCGTGTGACTTCCTTAACTCGGTTTACTTTGGACTGCTAAGTAGCATCTTGAAATGCCTTTGGCTCCACAAAACATTCCAGTTATTCCAAAGGGCAGCATAAATCCAGAGTTCCCATGGAGCTCCCTGGTGACCTGGTACGATCAGGTCAGACATTGGGAAACTCCCCAGTATCGTTAAATAAATTTCAGCATATGAAAAATGCCATTAAATGTTGTGAGTAGTTGTATCTTTTAGCTTCCTTTCTAAAAGAGCCTTGCCTGCGCTCCGTCCACTCGGATTATTTTGCTTGGGAGGGTCCCGGGAGGCCTGCGGTGCTGACCAGTCTACAGGCCACAGGCAAGCCCTGTGCCATCTTTGGGCCACTTACTCCTCTTCACCAGGACAACCTGCTCCCAAACTGACCCCAAATAAGCAAGACTGAGCATGGCATGTGTCGTTCTTTCTCCAGTTCTCTGTAAATCTCACAGTTCTCTGTGTTTCCTGGAATCTGACTGAAGAAAATGAATACTTCATGGCTCTGAATCAACCTGGAATTCTCACTGACTTTCTGGTCAGGCAGATCCTATGTTATACCCCAAATTTTCTAAGTCAACCTAGAGTTCCAGAGAACAAGATGGGTGCAACCTGGAGGCCGGGTGGGGAGCCAAAGGGTGTCCCCAGGGCATGAGAAATGCTCTAGTCAAAACCCCATTAGCCTGAGTCTGATTCTGTGGTGACACTCGGGGCTCTATGTAAGGCAATGCTCATCTGTTTTCTTCATGGCAGAAGACTTGGTTAGCTTTGGGATAAAGCACCCACTTCCTCCAAACATTTCTTGAAATTAGAGCTCTCTTCTCTGACTTCAGATTCATCCATTCACTTTTCAGCATGGGATTTAATGTAGCCATTTGAAGTACATCTTTCAGGCAGGGCATGGTAACTCACGCCTATAATCCCAGCACTCTAGGAGGCCAAGGTAGGTGGATTGCCTGAGCTTACAGGTTCAAGATCAACCTGAGCAAGAGCAAGACCCCGTTTCTAAAAACAGCCGGGGCTGTTGTGTTGTGGCAGGCACTTGTTGTCCCAGCTACTCGGGAGGCTGAGATAAGAGAACTGATTGGGCCCTAAGAGTTGGAGGTTGCTGTAAGCTGTGATGCCACAGCACTCTACCAAGGGCAACAAGTGAGACTCTGTCTCCAAAAAAAAGTACATCTTGCAATAGCCAGTGAGAAATATTAAAAGTGTTTGTGAGATAATGTGGGGTTAAAAAAAAGTTGGTCACGAAATTGCATATACTCTCTGATCTCAACTATATTAAATATATAGATGTATTTCTGTGAAGACAGCAGTGGAATGAAATGAAATATTAACTGGTTTTCTCTGAGTGGCCGGATGAGGAATACTTTTTATTTTCCACATTTTCTGTAGTGGGCATCAGTTCTTTTATACACACACGCACACAGAGACACAAATACAAGCTGTTCTGAAAAGTCTATTTAACTGGAGATTCCCACAGGATCTTTCAGGTTCTTTGGGGTTTTTTTGCTGCATCAGTATCACTGGATATCAATTCCCCATTTGTCCCCAGGCCTATCTCTGAATTTCCAAGAAGACAGTGGGAGCTGGTTCACATCAGGACCCTCGGCCAGCTCCTGCCTCCCGCTCAGCCTGGAGTGTGACCAAAGCAGACCAGGCCAGGGCTGCTCGGGCTAGGAGGAGGGGCCAGGCCTCTCTGAAGGGGGTTAAAGGCCTTCTTTGTGTGAATGGCCTTTTAGGGAGCAGAGGGAGGGCCTGTGGTGACATCACAGTCTTTGGTCAGGAGGCTTAGAAGGAATTTGTCCGTTCTGAGCCAGTGTGTGTGCAGGAATCCGTCTGGAAAAAGAGGCAGTTCTCACTGAGGACGTTTGAGGTCCAAGCTCTGGGCAGGGTAAGCTGAGTCTGCTGCACTATCTTACTGTCCTGTTCTTCCTAATCTGAAAGGAGAGGTGTTGTTTTCGAGACCATATCTTTGCAGAAGAGGGATTCAGAGTCTGGAATGCTGTGCTGGGGAGTCCCTTCCTGCTAGAGAAAGAATGAGCAGCTGAGCTTAGGCTGGTCTCTTGCTCCTCTTTTTATTTATTTAGTTACTTAGTTTTCTCAAATCTTATAAAATTTTCGGCTTTCGTGCTAAAAGACAAAGAGGAAGCTCTGTCCTCCTCATACAGCACAAAGCTGCACAAGTCGTCTGCGGCAGGTCACGCTTTGAAGATGGTGCGTGAGTGTCCGGCAGAGACCGTGTGTGTGTCCTTTTGCAGATCAGAACCAAGCGACCCAGGGCTCCTGGTGGCTGGTTTTCTAGCCATCATTGTGTGTTTGTTCAAGAGACTCACTGCACTAGTCTACAGCTAGCCTTCTGTCTCCATGCTGTGGAATTCACCCCATTCTCGGGGTGGCTTGGGCCTTTGGGGGGATGTGTGCTGCCTGTCTCTGGGGGGTCCCATGGGGGTGGAAGGCAAACCTCACAAGCTTTGTTCATAGGTACAAAATCCTCTGAGGATGGAGGGTTAACCTCAAATGCATCTGGCCACTGTTTTCTCTTCCCAAGGCTCCACTGCAACCTCCTGGATTCTGCCCGGTCCACGTGGTACCCAGTCTTGCTCCCTGCCAGGACCAGTTGTCTAGGAATGAACCCAAGATCCTGAACTATTTTAAAACCTAGGGAAAGGACTATGTCCTAAAAGAACTTAAAGCTAGGTTTGCTTTTCTCTTCCTCAGAATTGGTCACCCTAGATATTTCAGGCTGTAGGAGCCAGCATTCTGTGGCTTTGATCTCAGTTTATTCTGGGCTGGGGACTTCTCTGCAAACTCGTCACAGTGTAAAAGGCCCTCAGTGAGAAGAGCACCCTTCTCGATGGACCCCTGAGTGTCTCACATTGAGGAAAACACAAGACTCGTATCTTTCTTTCAGGGGAAGCCCAGAGACCTCCCAGTGGGTCTCAGTCACTCCTGTAAGGAGCGGGTCTCCAAGTAACGGAAAGAAACAACCCTTTCATCAGCTGCTGCAGAAAAAGAACAGCTTCCTTCCTCTTCCCTCCGCACCCCTCGCCCCACCCCTACCCCACCATGCACACCACCTCCAGTTTCTTTTACAGAAAGCCCAAGCTGTAAATGTATTCATCACATAACACCTTAACATTTTCCAGATGTGCAGCCTGACATCTGAGCCAGTGCCTTTTCAGCAGGGCTAAGGGGATGTTATTAATAGGGCAGGCGGTGGTGCTGGGGAGACTCCGTTACATGAAAAATTGACTACTTTCCTTCCCCAGGAATGTGAACTGAGACACAGGTGAGCCTTGTTTTCAATGAAGGCGTGTGTGTGTTGAGGGGGTGGGGTTCCAGGAGTGTTTTCACCCTGTCTTCAAGCCTGTACCTGAGGCATAAGCCAGATGAAATAGCAGATGGTGATAACTGTTTTGACCAATACCTTAGAAGATCTCAGAAGTTAAAAAAAAAAAAAAAGGCTGGGCCTCCAAGCGCAGGAATGGGACTCTGGTCACTTTAGAACTGCCCTAGTCACATTTAGCTGTAATTGGCTTCGTGGAAAGAGATTGCTAGAGAGAAACCCAAGAGGCATTGTTAGTGTTAGCCCCTTGTAGGGGTCACAGCACTGACCCCGCCGGCCTGGGTTACAATTAGCCTGCCTTGGCCCCAGGAGTGTGTGGGGTCTGAAGTCTGGCTGGCTGCCTCCCATCAGCCGGGAGGGGATCTCTGGCCCCCTTGGGGACTGGTTTGCTGCTGGTTTCCCACAGTCAACACACAGCCCTAGTTCTACAGACCGGAAGAAGCTCTGGGGAGTCGGGGGTGGAAGAGGAAAGGCCCTGGGAGACTGGGATGTGACCCAGATTATCACCGGGCTCCTCTCTCCCGCATTACACGTGCAGGTCTGAGGCCTGACCAGGCAGCAAGCTGTTCTCAGATGTCCCTGCTCTCTGTGCCTTCAGGGGACGGGGCAGGGTCCCCTCCTAGTTCCAGCCGTCTCCTTCCTGCCATCTTCAGCAGGCCAGCCCGTGTAGGAGCCTTGGTGCATTCAGCTTTCTTCATGAACTTTTTGGTCCGCACTACTTGCACTGTTGAATCGGGGCTGAAATTTTCTTTCTAGTTCCTGCCATACCCCTTCCTTTCCCTTGTGCTACTTGTTCTCTTTATGTGACCTGACACTCTCTCCAGGGCTGTGAGCGCCTTGCTGGGAATTGGGGATCTCCTCAGCGTTCTGGGGACTTCCCATGGCCAAGGCACAGGGCACGTCACTCTTTAGAAGGCAGGACATTGTGTCGACCCCTTCAACCTCTGTATTCACCTCCCAGATGTGTCAGGTTCCTTTGGATTGGGGACTCAGCCCCCACCTCCCATATTTCCTGATTGTAGCTCCACCGGTTCTTTTAAGGCAAAGGAGGTTCTACTGCTCAGGCATCATTCAGGCCTCGAGCATCACCCACCAGCCAGGTTGCACCCTCTCCTCCTGTCTGCCTCCGTGCTAGAGAAACATCCTGTCTCAGCCAGAACGTTAAGAATCCAGAAGAACCTTCCCAGAGACAGCCACGCATGGCCCACGGAACCAGGTCTTCACAGTGTAGTAGTAATCGTGTCTTGTGTGCCCCAAACATGACGTAGCAAATACAGGGAAGGTGAGAAGGGAAAACGGAGAGGCTCCCTGGTTTCAGGGCTATGAGCAAGTTTTATTTTATAGCCATGCCTCTGTTCCTAGGCCAAGAGTGAGTTTGTATTTTTTTGTAGAATTTAAAAGTAACTGGATTAAGGGATCGAGACACCTATTATCTGGAGAAAAACGCTTCTAATTTAAATATTGTAGAGAGTAATCTGGGTTATTGGGAGCAGAGAAACCTGGTTGTGCAGTGGGTGCCTGATATTTGAGTGATTTGGGTCACATCGTGCATTTCGGCTGGGAGCCTGGGAGGTCAGGGTGGGTGAGGATACTGTCAGCTTTAACAGCCTGTGGGGTGGATGCTGTGAGCGCAGGATGCATTTCCAGTGAGTCAAAGCTTCAGCTTCTTGCTTATCCTTACAGTGGAAGACACTTTTTTGGTGACTATCTGGGCTCAGGCAGACTTGATAAGGAAAATGCAGCGCCTTCCGGCTCTTTCTCTGTTCACGGTATGCCTAGCTACAGGCCCAGGGACCCTGGGCAGAGAGAGCACTACAGTCCACTGCCCAATGGGGCAGGAAACAGGGCCTTGATGTTTTGTTGTCTCTGCAAATTTAAACAGGCTTCTAGCATCTCACCTGTGGTGTTGGTGGGGAGTTATAGCCTTTCCTTACGGTGTCCGGTGCAATGACATGGACTGAGAGCTTAAAGATCTTAATATTTTATCTCTGGGAAGTTGTCCTCATTTGATCTTGGGGAAAGTTCCTCTATTTCTCTAAACCTTTTATTCTGAAGTTTTTAAATTGAAATAAAATCCCTGCCTTTTCTGCTTAACAGAAGGCCAAATTCCAGGTGTCCGCTGAGATCATGTATGTGCACGTACTGTGAAGGATAAGCCATTAGACCTGTGTCAACAGTAAAATGGGGACTTGACATTGACCGTGTGCCCATAGGACAGGTTTGTTAGCTACCCAGTGTGGGACTTCTCTGCTTCCCATGTGACCCAGACTGGAGGGTTCTTGATTGTTCGTTGTACTTAACTACATCTCCAGGGTTTGACCAGGAATGTCAGTGTGTGAAGTTATTCTGTTTGTCACAGAAACAAATGCATCCTCCCAGTTTTGCTTACTTCCAACTAAAATTAACATTTAAGGATCTCTGGGATGAGGAAAGGTGATGAGAGGCTCTTTGGGGCCAGACTTTTTAAGTTTCTCCTGGGCCTTTTTCCTTTCATCTCTTCATGGTTATTTCTTTTCTTCTAAAAGCCAGAATCTCACCATTCCCTCCTATTCTTTCCCCAAAAGAAAATTAGCTCCCCAAAAGAATTTAATATTGGTCACTTACACCTTGGTGTAAAGTGGCCTAATAATAATGAACATTTGCATCAACTATTTTACAGCTTATGCATTACTTTTAAATATATTTTCTAATTTAATTTTCAAAATAGATTTGGCAGGTATTATTAGCCTTGCTTACAAATGAGTTATCTTCTCAGTGGAGTTCCATAATTGTATTGCTTGAGGTTTAGCTGAACTTTTATAGGTAGAGCCAAGAAATGACGCCCAGACTCTAGTCTCTGGATTCCAAACTGAGTTACCCCATTTTCTGCATCATTTTTATATATTTATTTGTATTTATTTATTTTTTATTAAGGAATATGTTTTTCACCTTGGGAAAGCTCATGTATTTCTGCATGATTTAGATGGAGAAAGGAGACCCAGGTGCCAATGTTGCAAATTAAGCTATGTTGATTTGCTTCGTGTAACTAATAAACACTTTGGGAGTGAATAATGGCAGCTTTAGATGCAACCTTCCTACCAGGTTATATTAAAAGCAGATCTTGGACCAAATTCTGGTACTCAGACAAGCACTTATTAAATACATATTTGCAAAAAAAAAATAAGGAAGTCTCAGCTAAGCTTAGATGCTCCAACCCCACCTTGCACAAACAGATGTGTGAATTTTACAAAGTCAAATTTCATTCAGAGGATGTTAAATAAAGTCCCCCAAGCAAAAGCTGGAAACAGACTGTTTAGTTCTCAGATCTCAAACAGGGTATGCAAACCAAAGGGCTTGCTCTTTTTGTATATCTTACGAGGGGTGGGGGAGTGGGGGCGGGAGGTAAGAACTATCTCTAACCACAAATTTGAAAACCACTAATTGCACAGATTTCTAACAGTCATTATACTCATTGACAAGCCACTGATTTCACTAATGGAAACCCATTTCTCACCTTAATTATGCCAATTAGCAAAGCTTCTGGGGTCCGTGGGAGACAAAGGGAGCTGAAGGACTGGAGGAAGCCACCTGTGGAGTGGGGGCTTCTGATTAGATCCTACTTGGCGGCTCTTAGAGGGTGTATTTCTAATTAGCATGATGGTCTGCCCTTGGAATGTAATTTAAGCTAATTTCAGAGACACACAGCTGCATTATGTTGGCCCTGCCCAGGCATTTTAAAGTTAACTGCAGACATCCTGACCGCTGCTAGTCATTCTGGGAAGCCCAGTGGGGCAAGTTTATGTGCCCTGGTGTTAGGACTCACCTGTGAGGTTTAGGTGGGCCAAAGGATCTCCCACAGACCCTTTAGCTCCCTAGTTTTTCTCTGACCTTTGAAAACCCAGTTTAATGGTTCTTTCATAGCTTCCTGTTTTTTCCACATTGGTGCCTAGTTTATTTCAGAAAGGACTTTCTGGTTGATTTAATGAATATGCATCTTATCTGAAACTGAAATCAGGTTCACCTTATCTGAAGCATGGAGAAAATTCTGCTCCTTCTTCTTTTCAAAGGGAGCAGTTAGCATTTATTCATTTTACCAAGGCATCATTTAAGGATCCCAAGCCCTGACTCCTGCCAAATCGGATAGGTGGGATTTCCAGCCCATTTCCATTCACCTGGCATAGTTACCAATGGCTTTGATCACATCAGGCCATCATGCATGAGGGCGAATTCTTACTGCTGACAGTAGATCTCAGGAATTTGTCCTTTTGTTGTAATTGTGGTCCAAATTTACAAAAGCTTGGGCCTTCTGTCTGATGCATGATAGTGAAGCAGTAATGTAAAGTTGTTTATCTCTTTAAGTCAGTGTTTTTCAACTTTTTTTATCTCATGGCACACTTGAACCTGTAGTTAAACTTCCACCGTACACTTAAATTATGTTGGTCAAAAAAAAAAAGAGTAAAAATTAGGAATATGCTTACTGTGCTTTGAACGTCTTTCAGAAATCGGTTGATTCATGATCTTTAAAAATTTCTGCAGCATACCTAAGATGCTGTCACAGCACACTGGTTGAAAACCACTGCTTTAAGTATTTCTGCCTAGATTCGGGTTCAGAGCTGCTGCTCTCTGAAGTAGATGAAATTGAGTGTCAGAAAGAATTTTCTGAATTTGTGTAAAAAGGGGGCTTTACATTATGTAACTCACGGGAAGGAGAGCCTCTGTCCTGTTTACACCCTCCAGTGTCTAATTTCGAAAAGTGTATTAAAGGGATCACCCCATAATTACACTGGCACCCCCGAACTTTGACTTTTTACAAGTAACTAGCATGTTTTAAAAATCTCACTTTGACATGTCACAGAAGATGTAACTGCTTATTATCATTTTGGACTTCAAAGATAAAGGCAGTTTGTTTTGGATACTGCAGAGGTATACTGTCAAACGCCCCTCGGATTTTTAAAATTTCCTGTCCGAACAGTTTAGTTTGTTGTTAAAAGTATGCCTTGGAAAAGAGGTGATTTAACTTTGAGTTCTAAAAAGAAAAATGCTGACAGGACATAAGCTCTCGGGTCACTAAACACATAACCGTGAAACGTTCAGGAGAAAGGGACGTTGCTGGTGTGAGAAGTCATGGGGTGTTCTTGGGAAATGCTGTGGAGATACGCCCTGTCACTCCTATCTCTGTGATTAGCAGCAAGAGGCTCTGAGATAGATGAGTTCTTCACTTGCCTGACTAAAACTACGTAAACTTTAGACTCAGGCTCCCTGGGAAGCTTGGGGGATCCAGTGTTTGTTAAAGAGAGGGTATTGTCTCTGGGAACTTATCCCCGCTGCTGATTTCATTATGGCCCTGCAGAGTAAGTTTCCTGTGTGTTAAATGAATGGACTAATGGATAAAAACATTATAGAATTACAGAGGTTACCTTTTAGCCTCCTTTACATTTTACATTGCCCTCTTTTCCTCTCTTCTCAGCTGTTCTAAAGTAGTTTATGTTTCAGTAACAATGATTTTGAACCATATTTCAGTACCAGTGGCTTCTTACTATTTCCAACTTTTTCCCCCACCAAAGCCATAAGAGATAGAAAGAAAGCTCTGCTATTCCCATGAGGAATATTAGCAGAAAAGTATTGGCCAGATGAAGCTGGGGGCGGAGGTGCCATGGTAATCCAATTCTCGGCACAGCGGTGCTGTGTATCTCTCTTTGTTTTTTTAATTCTAGTAATAATCTTCCATGGAGGGGGCTCATTTTGGCCTAGGTTTACTTGAAGGGCAGCCAATAAGTCTCAGACATTCAAATTTTCTATAATTCTTAATGAGGTATGAGTAGAAATTACTGACAATTGCTGCCTCCCACACCCCACAAAAAGTTTAGATAATGGTTTTAAAAGGACTGCAAAAACCATTCTTGACATGCCTCTTTAGTTCATTCTAAAGATAAAAGTATTACAAGTTAATGATGGTGAAAAAATAAAAATAAGGACATCAGCAATTATAAATATTGTTTTAAGAATCAGACATTGACAAAGACCAGACCTAGACTAGAAAAACACCGGAGACCAGAAGGTGTTGACAAAAAGGGAACACTCCTTATTCTTGCCCATTACTCAGGAAGGAAGACACATATATTACTTGATCAAGTTAAGACCAGAGGAATACTCCTTTTTCTTGTCTGTTACTAGAGAAGAAAGAAATATATATTGTGGAATGTGGAAAACCAAGATTGAAGAAAATCTCCTGGTTCATGGATAGCCTTAAAAGGTTTTTCACCATTTGGATAGCAAGGTAGAGCACGCTAGATGAACACCCATGTTTTCCTGGGTCTCATGAACAAATCCATGATCATCTGTTTTGCTTTGTAAGGATCTCAGAGTTAATCCTCTGAGATGATCCTAAAGTAAAGTAAAAAGTAAAATGAAAAAAGTAAAAAATGAAAAAGTAGGCTCGGTGCCTATGGCTCAGCAGGCTAAGGCACCAGCCACGTACACCTGAGCTGGCGGGTTCAAATCCAGCCCGGGCCCGCCAAACAACAATAACGGTTGCAACCAAAAAAATTGCTGGGCGTTGTGGCGGGTGCCTGTAGTCCCAGCTACCTGGGAGGCACAGGCGGGAGAATCGCTTGAGCCTAGGAGTTGGAGGTTGCTGTGAGCTGTGATGCCACGGCACTCTATCCAGGGTGACAGCTTGAGGCTCTGTCTCAAAAAACAAACAAACAAAAAATTAAAAAAGTAAAAAAAAAAGAATATACTTACTGTGCTTTGAACGTCTCTCAAAATAATTTAATTAATGATGTTTAAAAATTTTCACGGCATACTTAAGATCCTCTCATGGCATACCGGTTCTAAGTCTTCAAAATTGTTGAAAACTGAAATCAATGAAAAGTGTACCATCTTCTAATAATGCTATCCTACTATGTCAAGAACACCAGATGCATGATAAACCTGAGACAGGGAAACTGAGCTGACCAAAGTGTCAGTGAAATCTGTGAACAGAACTCAAATCAAGTTCCCAATTTATTGCCAGAGTTCTCTGGGGCGAACCAGAGTTGTTTGATATGAAAAACAAAATCATCCTGCAATTTGAAAATTAATCTTACTGATTGCTAAATAATAAAATTACATGGGCTAGATAACTGTTGAGAAAATACAATGCATGTAAAAACATGAGGAAGATATGGTTTTCTTATTAACCATAAATTAGAGAGAGAGATCGCATATAAAGCATTTTAGAAATTGGAGGTGAGGTGCTGCTGGCCACTGGTTTTCAAAGCCACACTCACTCCTTGACTGAAGAGTATTGTTTTGAGGCAGTCCCAGTCCCGGGGAACAGAGATACGCAGGCTATGTCCTTGGTCATGGTGTTCAGAATGTGCATGGTCAGTTACAGCCGTGGCAGTGAGCACCGTATCCTATGAGAGGCCATCGAAGGGATCTACTGTTTTTTAGTATTTTATTTTAGAAAGATTTTCCCAAGAGTTTCTTGTCTCTGGCATAACTGCATTCCCTCGGACAGAGAATCATATGTTTTTAAGATTTGTTCATGCCAAAGGACCTTCTTTGGATAGTTGGGGACACACCAGTAGTCCTGTTACAGAACCTGCAGCAGTCGGCTGTGAATTATTTTGTAAGACTCTGATACAATAATCATCTAATCTCGTCTATATTAGAAGGTAAAATTTAAAAATGGAACTAGCATGTGTTGAACACCCAGTAAAGAAAATGGAATCTGTAAATTGGAGAGGGTTGAGCACTCCTTACCACAATAAAATAAACATGTAAAGGATTGGAAAAAGGGAAATCTCTACTTAAAGAAGTTGTCCAGTGTCACTTCCATTTCCCTTCCTGCTAGTTACTAGTGAGTTTCTCACATTCACATCCATAAGAGAGGTAGCACTTAACTCTGACTTTTGTTTTCTCTGTATTCCAGAAGCCTCCCCAGCTTTCTGAGGATGACATCCGGCTAAAAAACGAGAGAGACAACTGCCGTGCCAACCTCCTGGAGCCTGCTCCCAGCTCTTTTTCCCCAGATCACAAAAACATGGAAATTGAGGTGTCCGTTGCAGAATGTAAAAGTATTCCTGGAATCACCTCCACCCCGCATTCTGTGGACCACTCCTCCCCTTTCTATTCAGCCCCCCAGAATGGCCTCCTCACCGATCATCACGAGTCCTTGGATAACGATGTGGCCAGAGAGATCCGATATCTAGACGAGGTGCTGGAGGCCAACTGCTGTGATTCTGCTGTGGATGGAACTTACAACGGAACATCCTCCCTGGAGCCTGGTGCAGCCATCCCAGTGGGTTGCCTAAGCCCCCCTGCCCACGTGGTCCTCCAGCCAGAGCCTGCCGAGGCAGTGGCTGGCAGGCAGGCAACTTGTCACGCTGAGCTCCCCCAAAGCAACTCAGACCCCATGGCAGACAGGGAAAGAGCAAATGGCCACGCCCCTGGCCAGCCCAGAGACATGCCGGGGGGTGGCCTGCAGGCACCCACAAGCCCCAGCTCCTCAGCCAGCTCACGCTGTCCTTCCCGAGATGGGGAGTTCACACTCACCACACTGAAGAAGGAGGCCAAGTTCGAGCTGCGCGCCTTCCACGAGGACAAGAAGCCCTCGAAGCTCTTTGAGGATGACGAGTGTGAGAAAGAACAATACTGTGTCCGAAAGGTAAGGCCTTCAGAGGAGATGCTGGAGCTGGAGAAGGAGAGGAGAGAGCTCATCCGCAGCCAGGCAGTGAAGAAGAACCCCGGCATTGCGGCCAAATGGTGGAATCCCCCCCAGGAGAAAACCATCGAGGAGCAGCTGGATGAGGAACATCTGGAGTCACACAAAAAGTACAAGGAGCGTAAAGAGCGCAGGGCACAGCAGGAGCAGCTGCTATTGCAGCAACAGTTACAGCAGCAGCAGCAGCAACAGCAACGGCCCCCACCACAGCCCTCACCACAGCCCTGCCCAGCCCCTGCATCCGCCTGTGGTGCAAACACCATCGACAAAGCAAAGGAGGACATTGTCACAGAGCAGATCGATTTCTCTACTGCTCGCAAACAATTCCAGCAGATGGAGAATTCCAGGCAAGTGGCAGCCAAGGGCCAGAGCACACCCAGGCTGTTCTCCATCAAGCCTTTTTACAGGCCCCTGGGGTCAGTTAACTCTGACAAGCCACTGACTATCTCGAGACCAGCTTCTGTCGGGGGACCTCCAGAAGACAGTGGCTCCTCCACAGCCAAGGGGCAGAAAGCCCCCTGTGCCCTGGACAACCAATCCGGGGGAGGAGGCCAGGGAAGCTCAGCCCCGCAGGGGAAGGAAGGGCCCTACAGTGAGCCCTCTAAGCGGGGGCCCTTATCTAAACTGTGGGCAGAGGACGGAGAGTTCACGAGCGCCCGGGCAGTCCTCACCGTGGTCAAGGATGACGACCATGGGATTTTAGATCAGTTTTCAAGATCAGTCAATGTCTCCCTGACCCAAGAGGAGCTCGACTCTGGTTTGGATGAATTGTCGGTGAGGTCCCAGGACACCACGGTCCTGGAGACTCTGTCCAATGATTTCAGCATGGATAACATCAGCGACAGTGGGGCCTCCAATGAGACAGCCAACGCCCTCCAGGAAAACTCACTGGCTGACTTTTCTCTACCCCAGACTCCACAAACTGACAACCCCTCAGAGGGCCGAGGAGAAGGTGTCTCCAAGTCATTCAGTGACCATGGTTTCTATTCCCCTTCGTCCACGCTGGGAGACTCTCTGTCGGTCGAGGACCCCTTGGAGTATCAGGCTGGTCTCCTGGTGCAGAATGCCATTCAACAAGCCATAGCCGAGCAGGTGGATAAGGCCGTACCCAAATCCAGCAAGGATGGAGGAGAACAGCAGGGCCCTGAGGCAACCGTGGAGGAAGCTGAAATCGGGGCTTCAGGCTCAGAGAAGCCTCAGAGCACCTTCGAGCCACCCCAGGTATCCTCTCCCGTTCAAGAGAAAAGGGACGTAATACCAAAGATTCTGCCTGCCGAAGACAGGGCGCTCAGGGAAAGGGGGCCCTCCCAGCCGCTGCCCACTGTGCAGCCCAGTGGCCCAATCAACATGGAGGAAACCAGGCCCGAGGGGGGCTATTTCAGCAAGTACTCGGAGGCAGCCGAGCTGAGAAGCACAGCCTCCCTCCTGGCCACTCAAGAATCCGACGTGATGGTTGGGCCCTTCAAACTGAGGTCAAGGAAGCAGCGGACTTTGTCCATGATTGAAGAAGAGATCCGGGCAGCTCAGGAAAGGGAAGAAGAGCTGAAGAGACAGAGGCAAGTCCTGCAGAGCACCCCGAGCCCCAGGACCAAGAACGCCCCCTCACTGCCTTCCAGGACACCGTGCTACAAAACCACCCCAGGTGAGGTGCCAAGGACCAGAGGCAGACGCTGTGGAATCTGCCACTGTTGAGTCCGGCTCACGGGTTTGTGTGGAGCCTCCTCCGTGTGTGTCTGGGATAAGTGTGTGTGGGGGGGGCTCTGACACGAGGATTTCAGTGTTTGGGGGCAGGTAACAGCAGTGCCAGAGTGTCCCCTGAAGGGACCTTGAGGCCGGATGGAGTTTGCCATTTCCCCGTGGATGCGATAGTCTTGGTCTTAGTTTGTGACAGAGAATTGTTCTTTTCTATTTGGAGCCTTGCCTCTTGGCTGAGGGAGGGGCTGTTGGTGGCACAGGACCAGTCAGAATCAGGCCTGTGTGGGCCGTGTCTGAGTTGCAGTGTGACCGTCAGTATCTGTGGTTTGATCCAACCCATCCGATTTTGGGGACGTGCTCTTCCAACCCTTCCCGAATGCTGGGTCCCTTCCCAGGGATGATGGTCCTGGCTCAGCATTACAGATTGATCCATGGGAGATGTCCTTGTTCATCTTCTGTGAGATTGGATTTGTCTTCCTTTAAGTCACCTCAAAGCAATTACTTTGTTTCAGGGGTGGTCTCATCCATTCTTGTCACATGACCCCCGTAGAGAAGTTGAATTGCTACAAGCAAAGGCAAGTCTTTCATTCCCTGGCTTTCGCTTTCTTGAATGCTTTGTGTAGATGGCTGATGTTAGTTAGAATGGTAATTATTGTTCCTTCCTGCCACCGTGGACAACAGCGTGACCAGTAGTTTTTATTTCCCGTGTGGATGTGACAGCAACCAGGGATCCGCCCATCTTAACCGTAGAGAAGTGCTGCTCAAAGTGTGGCCCAAGCTAGTCCAGGAACTGTTACTGATCCATTTTGAGAAAAGTGCAGACTTTGAGAGAAAGCATTTGAAAACTCTTACAGCAATTTGTTATTGTTCTGAAATTCAAGTGTGGGATTTTGTATTTTACAAAAGTATTGGTCCACAGTGGGCTTTGGAAGAAGGAAGGAACTGATCTTTCACCAGAGATATTATTATGTGTTAATATAAGGGTGTATGTGATTAGGTTACCTTATTTGGGTTTGTAAGGTAAAGTCTAAAGTCTGAGTTATAGTTGACTTCTTTACCCAGGAAGTGTGCCATATACCCTGTATCATACCAGATAGGTGGGAACTAATGGAGCCCCCCCTTTCTCCTTGCATCTTGAGTTTAATTGTGTTTTTGTGTGGGTCTCTAGTTGTTGGTCTGCTGTTTTCAGATTAGTACTGAGTATGTGGATAGGATGCTTGCTTTTCCATTCTTGAGATACTTTCACCGGAGATAATTTAAGGAATTATTGTCTTAAAGTAGTAATTGTTGGCATTTAACTTGGACAGATCTTAATCTTTTCTTTCATTCCTTTCCTTCCTTTCCCCTTCCGTTTCCCCTTCCCCCTCTCCTTCCCTTTCCAGAAAGAGTCTCACTTCAGAGCCCTCAGTAGAGTGCTGTGGCGTCAAAGCTCACAGCAACTTCAAATTCTTAGACTGAAACGATCCTCTTGCCTCAGCCTCCCAAGTAGCTGAGACACCCACCACAACGCCCGGCTGTTTTTAGAGATGAGGTCTTGCTCTGACTCAGGCTGGTCTTGAACCTGTGAGCTCAGGCAATCCACCCACCTCTGCCTCCCAGTGTGCTAGGATTATAGACGTGAGCCACCAGGCTCAGCCAACAGATCTTAATCTTATCTTGTCACTTTGGCTTCCATGGATTATGAAAGGTCACTCTCCTCATTATTAGTTTTTACATTTTGAAAGAGTCCCAAGCCTAAATAAAAAGTTTCCAAGTACAGTACAAATACTGTTTTTTCTAAACCATGCCTTGTCACCCCCAATGTTGTAGACCACCCTGCACTGGGGCCTGATCCTTTCACATGCTTACATTCAGATGGCTCATCCTTGGAAGGAATACCACAGAGCTGATGCTGTGTTCTCGTGGCATCCAAAAGTTTGTCCTGTTATATGGACAGGTATTAACTGATACTACCTTTTTTTTTTTTGGACAGAGACAGAGTCTTACTCTCTTGCCCTGGGTAGAGTGCCGTAGCGTCATAGCTCACAGCAACCCCAAACTCTTGAGCTCAAGCAATCTTCCTGCCTCATCCTCTTGAGTAGCTTGGACTACAGACTCCCACCACAATGCCTGGCTTATTTTTTCTAATTTTAGTCGAGACAAGGTCTTGCTCTTGCTCAGGCTGGTCTCAAACTCCTGAGCTTAAGCAATCCACCTGCCTCACTCAGTCTTCCAGAGTCCTAGGATTACAGGTGCGAGCCACTGCTCCCGGCCTGTACCTTCCTTCTGGACAATAAGATACTTAGATCTTATTATCTCAATGTATTTATTATTTAATTAACCCCACTTATGTAATCAATCTTCTGTTTTCCTTACCAAATTTGGGGTCCAGCATAATTTTCTGAGTGCCCATTGCAACCCCCTCCAACATCCTCCCACCCTGCTTGAACTCCAGTCACTGCTATTCCCTGCCCACCCTGCTGTGGCTGTGGCACACCCTGCTTGGCCACCAAGGCTTCTCCCAGCCCCACCACAAGACCATCTTGTTTATCCCCACCTCATGACTTTTGGGCTAAATTGTTCATGAAGGAAAGGAAGGGGAGGAAGCATGATGACTTTCTTAATAATTCCTTCAGGTCATGGAACATGGAACCAGCTGAGTGCTTGAGGCAGAGGAATATTTTAGGGAAAGGATTTTGTCCATGCTTATCAGTGGCCAGTTGGCTTTTCCCAAAGATGCTGAGTTGTCAGGGTCTCTTTAAATTCTTTATTGTGGGCTAGCTTGGCACAGAGGTCCCAGGTGAGATTCTCATCCTGGAGAAGTCTTTGTGCCTCTTGATTTTGGCCCATGCTGGGAGCCCATGAATGATGCTAAAGGGCTCAGACAGGGCCCTCTGTCTCATGGGTGGAGGAAGGTTCTGCAGGTATCTCAGGCCCTCTGCTCACAAGGACAGCAAACATGGGAGTCTCTTATTCCTTCCACCTATCTGGCCCTCCCCTCACGTTATTTCATTCTTTAAAGTACATTTGCTCAATGGGTATTTTCGTCTTTTTAGGCTGCTATATCAAAATAGCATGGACTGGGTAGCTTATGTACAACAGAAACTTATTTGTCACAGTTCTAGAGGCTGGTAGTTCAAGATCAAGGTGCCGGCGGATTTGACTGGTGAGGACCTGTACCTTGTTTGTAGATGACACCTTCTCACAGTGTCCTAACATGGTGAAAGGGAAGAAGACCACTCTCTATGGCCTCTTGGATAAGGGTACTGATCACATTTAGCCCTCATGATCTAATCACCTTCCAAAGGCTCCTCACCTCCTAATATCATCACACTGCTGATTAAGTTTCGACATGTAAATGGGGGTGGGGCACAAACATGCAGACTGCCGTGGTGGATATTTTCAGTCTTCCTTGCTCCATCTCAATTGAAGCCCTCACCATATTGCCCCCAACCTTATTTCTAGCATGTAAATAATTGTCAAATATAAAGACATTTTAACACTTTTCTCTCAGATCTCCTGCCTGCTGTTGTTCATCAGGCTTCCACAGGATTGAGGTTGCCTTAAAAACGAGTCAAGGTCCTACTGCTTGCCCCTGGCCTCCCGGCAACCTAGCACCAGCTTCTCCAGCACATCCCTCCACATTAACGCTGAGCTCCTCTCCCATCCCCCAGCCCCATAGAGTTGAATTCTGCCCCTTTGGGGAGATGGCAGTTCATCCACGCAAGTCTGCACTCTGCTGTGGTCTTGTCATATTGCACAGTCATGACAATGACATGCACCCCATTCGTTCACGTTTATCTCTAGAATGTTTAAAGTAGATGCCCAAGCGTCTCAGAGTCACAACATAGATTGAAAGCAGCTGATACAAAATGCTGTTTTCCCTCTATTTATGCCTGGAAACCTGTGGGTATTGCTTGGCCAGCTGGCCTCCAGATTGCTGACCAGGAAAAAGACTGACACATTACTCTGAGTGGCCAGACTGGACAATCATGTCCAGGGTCAGAACTGCCAGCTGTAGTGTTGGTTTTGTGAATGGAGATATTACTGAACTCCTACTGTTCTACTTTTCATTTCATAACAGAAAAAGTGATTTAGCTGGTTTGTCATGGGACTCAGCTTCATGATTTGATATTAGGTGATGAAAAATATAACTTTCATCTTCTCTGGTAGAAATCATGCTGGTGACATGCTGGAACCCTGAAATCTTAAGGCACGTAAAATCTACTAAGAGCCAATATATGATAAGGAAGGAGAAATCTAGTAAGTCCTTCCGTGGAATGTTTGTCTAGTCATAAACCCTATCTCCCAGGCATTAAAAAGATATTTGTTTTGGTTTTTGTTTCATTGCATTAAAAGATGGAGAATGAATGATAGGGTTCTACTTTGTAAAGGACATAGTCATTTTCAAAGACTAAGTATCTGGGATTATGTCATTGAGAAGGAAGGGCACCTAAAGGAGCTCAAAAGGAGTAGAAAATTTGACATATTTGCAGTGTTTAAACAGGTTAAAAGAAGAGATTAAAGAGCCAATTGCAATGGCTCACTCCTCCTAAAATGTCAGCACTTTGGGAGGCCAAGGCAGAAGGATCATTTGAGGCCAGGAATTCCAGACTAATCAGGGCAACATGAGACCCTTTTTCAACAAAATTTTTCTTAAAACATTAGCTGGTCATGGTGGTGCACACCTGTAGTCCCACTACTTGGGAGGCTGAGGCAGGAGGATAACTTGAGCTCAGGAATTTGAGGCTACCATGAGCTATGATGATGCAATTGCAGTTCATCCTGGGTGACAGAGTGAGACTTCTACCTCTCATGGAAAATAAAAAAGGAAGGAGATTAAAACAAAAGTTGATTTGGAGTCAGACAAAAAGCATCTATATTGTAGATCAATCATGTCAAGGGTTTTAAACTTTAGATTTTATCCTGTGGCCAGTGAGAAGCCAGTGAGTTTTCAGCATGGTCACTGTCTCCATGCATTTCCAAGCTGTCCTGGTTTCATCTGTGAATTGGTGGACTCAAACTCTTTGTGTTTTAATGAGCCTATTTCCCAGGCTTGGGTTGTGCTCTCCCTGGGTACCAGCACTTCCTAAGGCATGCTCCACATGGATGTTGTAGTCCTGCCACACTCCAAGGGTGTGCACATGTGCGCCCTCTGCCAAAGGTACTCAGGTCGAGGATCAAGGAAGCACCTTGGGTGGACGAACCTGATTTGAAGGGGTAACTAACACACTACTGGAAAATGCCCTCAAGGAGAGAATTTAGAGGTGGGGTAGGGGAAGGGACACCCAAATATTTTATTAACATTGCAGTTTAAGACCTTTTTGAGTCTTTTCATATCAGGGGTGCCAACAGACAGTTCTCACCTTAGTACCTATATCTGTTATTAGATATTCTGGTTTCACTTCAAGTTCTAAGCATGCTGGAGAAACCCAGTTAGCTAGGCCATGATTAGTTTTGGTTTTTGAAATAGTTTTTGTTTTCGTGGCAGATTTTGGATAGACGTACCAATGTATCCCCATCATGGAGAATAGTAAAAGCGAAGGCGTGGATATTGAGTTCCCTAACTTGGAGCATCTGTTTACATCTTCTAATATGCAGAAAGATGGGATAATTATACATCTTATGAAAATAAGATTTACAGGAAGTGTCAACACTTATTGTCAGTTTGGATTAAGATTCCACAAGGGGTGATTATTACATTATTATAAGATTATTAACTGGGTTTTTTTTTTCTTTCCCTTTTATTATCTTCAATTCCAAGGAAGGAAGAAAAAAATGTTTGCTAGTATCTGCACAAGAAACAGCTTTCTTGAAACAGAGCTCCCTGGATTGTTCCATGCTAAATCAGAGCCAGATGAAGCCAAGTTTCACTTGAGGTTCCCTCTTTGCTCAACAGAGGAAGACTCTGTGTCAGCAGCTGGTGGCGGGACTGATTCTCACAGGCCCAGGAAGGACAGGGCTCCCCACCAGAAGTGTCCACACCTCTGTTTTCTCCAAGGCAGGCACTGATTGTGCAGCCTGTAAGAACCCTGTGGGCTCTGTGAAAGTAGCTGAATGTGGAGTGTCCACAGATGGTTATTGTCTACCATATTTCTGGAACATTCTCTGGTAACACAAATATAATTATAGTAGCTACAAGTTATCAAGACTTTGAGGCTGTGTATAATACTAGTTATTTCACATGCATTTTCTCACTGGATCCTCTCAACAGCCCACTCAGGTATAATACAAATTCTCTAAATCCCTGCGGCCAGATATATGTTTCTGGATTCAGATTTTTTTTCTGATTTTAGAAAATTTAGAAAGTGTGTGCTCTTCCTTAGAAAAATCATGCAATGCATATACTATTATTTGACACAGCTGCTAGGTCACAGGGCTACAGGGTCACAGGTCACCCTGTCATCAAATTAAATTTCTGCCGTAATACTTAAGAAGAGTTAGTTACATTAAGTGGGTAAAGGGGGATTAAGAAGAACCTCCTGTCAACTCCTGTGGGGTTGTGGTGCCAAATAAGTTATGAAAAAACTTGGTTTTCAGGGCTTTTATGGATTTGGAGATTATGTGTGAAGGGTTGTGGCATATTATTATTTCCTTTCAACGAGTTAATACTTGAGTGGACAGGTAAAGTAAGTTGCCCAAGGTCATTCAACTTAGAAGTGGTAAAACCTCATTTTAAATGCAGGCTCACTTGTTTCCAAAATAAATATTTTGTTGTTGGTTGTGCTGTTGGTGTCACAGCTCACAGCAACCACAAGCTCTTGGGCTCAATAGATCCTCTTGCCTCAGCCTCCTGAGTAGCTGGCACTACAAGCACCTGTCATGATGCCCAGCTATTTTTTCTATTTTTAGTAGAGATAGGGTCTCACTCTTGCCCAGACTGGTATCAAACTTCTGAGCTTAAGCTATCTACCTGCCTCGGCCTCCCAGAGTGCTAGAATTGATTATAGGTGTGAGCCACTATGCCTGGCCCCCAAATCCATATTCTTGCCCCCCTCCCTTTCCCGCTTCTCTGTTGAGCCTGCCCTAGGAGGTATGTAGTGACAGTTCCCTCTTCAGCCTATAGTGATTGAGCTTTTAGCCTTTTTCTCTTCTCTCCTTGTTTCGGGCCTGACCCTTGTATTTTCTTGGGTTCTTATCTTTCCTTTTTTTTTTTTTTTTATTATTAAATCATAGCTGTGTACATTAGTGCAATCAGGGGGTACAATGTGCTGGTTTCATATACAATCTGAACTATTTTCATCAAACTGATTAACATAGCCTTCATGGCATTTTCTTAGTTATTGTATGAAGACATTTGTATTCTGCATTTAGTAAGGTTCGCCTGTACCCTTCTAAGAT
>CAUYRH010122317.1:0-16196 GCA_963574655.1 Perodicticus potto | reverse complement strand
TTGAGACAGAGCCTCAAGCTGTCACCCTGGATAGAGTGCTGTGGCATCACAGCTCACAGCAACCTCCAACTCCTGGGCTCAAGTGAGTCTCCTGCCTCCGCCTCCCAAGTAGCTGGGACTACAGGCGCCCACCACAACGCCTGGCCATTTTTTGGTTGCAGCCATCATTGTTGTTTGGTGGGCCCGGGCTGGATTCGAACCCGCCAGCTCAGGTGTACATGGCTGGCGCCTTAGCCTGTTGAGCCACAGGTGCCGAGCCTGTTTAAGTATTTATTGACATGTTTTTTCCTTACATTGTAAAACACAAGAAGTACATGACTATTTAGACTAAGTTTAAAATGCCTAATAGGCTTAGGTACGGATTTAAGGATGTTCTGAGTTAATGATCATGCAATGTAGCTGTATTATAAATAGAATTGTTGTGTCTGGATGTGACCTGGTGGTAAGAATGAGGGCCAGTGCCGAGTTGAGCCAATGATGGTGCTCACAGATACAGAACAGGCCCACACAGTTTATCACAAGGAAAAGGAAGAAGCTATACCAAGTGCAAACAGAGGGAAACCACTCAAAGTGACACAAAGTGTCCAGAGATAGAGAAATGGGCCAATCCCCCAAGCAGAGAAAGACTCCAAAGCTGAGCTCAGCTGCCTTTATGCAGCATGTGTTTGCTCACTAGTTTGTCCTGCCTTTTTCCGTTGGGGTGACTGAGATGTTGGGGTTATACATATAATAGGTTACAAAACAAGTTGGTCATATTACAGTTTCCCTTTCTACACGTCTTCCCCAGACTCCTTCACAAAAGCTCCACCCATGCTTTGCTAATTAAATGATAATGAGGTCTAGCTCAGTTAAAGGTCATTACGAATTCCTTCCTGTGTAAATTCCCACAGGGAACAGTTCCCGGCCCCAATCGTGTTCCTAGCTACAATTTGGTCCCCACTCTCTGCCCTTTGCCACTTCCTGGCCACCTGTTTAGCCTACACCAGACCTAACAGAATAAGCAGGCTTTTGACATCTGTCTTTAGTTGAAAAAAAAAAGTTTCTCCACATACACAAAAAACGACTTTTGTTTTAAATCAACACAATATGGAATTACAGAAAGGCAAAACAGAACAAAAAATTAAAAGACACTAAATAAAGGGAAAAATCACTAAAAGTAATCTGAAGCATTTCTGGGCATAATGGTCTTTAGATGGGTCCACTTGGCGAGGCTACAATACCCACTACTCAGTCAGACAATGTTAACATACCACTGTGGGTATATTCTGTAGATGATTAAATCCCATCATCAGTTCACTTTAAATGAGAAATAATCCTAACTAATGTGAGTGGGCCTGAGTTAATCAGTTGAAAGTCCATAAAAGCAGAACTGAGACTTCCCTAAAAATGAAGAAATTCTGCTGCAGAGTTCCAGCCTGCACCCCCTGACAGTTTGCCCTTTGGGTGTTGTGCTTCCTAGCCAGCCCCCCAAATTGCATGAGCCAGTTCCCGGTAGCAGGCCTCTTAACACACATCTCCTACTGATTCTACTTCTCCGAGCACTTTCTGATGCCACGCATACATTACGAAATATAAATATCGATGCCTTTTAATGAAACTTTCATCTCAGCCTATCATTCTCAGTGGCAAAGAATTTTCTATAATTCTATTCTAAGGTAGAAATGTTTTAAGAACATGGACGTTTTAAAAAGTAAATTTACTTGATATGGTTTCAGAGAGCTTTGCCTTAACAAGGAGATAAAACATTACATTCAAATATTTTGAACAAAACATTTTAAAATTTTGTCATTAAAAAATTGTAACCAAGAAAATAACCTTCAACTAATTTGATGTAACATGTGAACAATAATCAACTAAGAAAATAGTAATAGAGCCTTTTCAGGTCATTACCTTCCTAAGTTTTAGGCACGTACTCGATGTAATGTTTTGACATTCTTGGCTTATTTATTTATGCAATGAGCAGCATTAATCATTCCGTGTGAGTTTAAGTATCTGCACTGAACTTTGAACTAAAGCTCTGCTATAAGAGTGTACTTAAGAACTGCTAATGTGGAATTTCTTTTCTTGCCTCAACAAACAGTTCAATTCAGTTCAAACATTTATTGAATACTCAATGGTTACCAAGAATATAAATTCTTCATGACTTAGTTTTGACTATTTGCTAATTAAACTCTTAACAAAGTGAGTGTCAGCATTCAAATGCTTACACAATTGAGAAATGTGAGAAAACTAGAAAATAGCCTTTATTCATATTCTGAAAGGAATGTTCCTCCATTGACACCCAATGAAACAATTTCTAATGTTTTCCAAACTTAAAACATTTCTCTCTCATTTCTAATTCACAGTAAGACAACCTAAATTGCCTTTGTAATGTAATTCTGTCTCTAAACTAATTACCACTAAATGCTTTCTTAATGGATAGATTAGAGAATGCAAAAGAAGATATGTGGCCAGCATTAAGACACAAAAATTGGAGAAGTATAAATGAATGAATATGAAGGGAAGGGGGATTAGTGAACAAAGAGAAAGAGATGCAAAAGGAATAAGAAACAGAAGAGAGATGAGAATTAAAACAGGGAAATGAAAGTAAGAAGTTCAAGCAAAAGGAATTTTAAAAGCCATATTTCTATAGAATAATGAATTAGTAATAAAATATTTTACAATCTTTAGAGAAAATAAAATTCACTCAATTTTATCTCATTCTTTCATTAATGAAACAATCAGAAGATTAACTACACTGTTGTTAAACTTAGGGCAAGAATGTTGATCCTCTAGAATTGAGAAATATTAGTACTTGGATAATAACATTGGATATGGCATTGGAATACACTGTTATTTTCCTCCTTACAAATCTAATAGTAATCAAACATCTAGGAGCACACTTTAGGGACTGATGTGTTGGGAGCACAGAACTCTTTGAAAAAGGCCTGTCTATGACTTATAACATATTAATAGCATAAAATAATAAATGTGCACTGACAATCTACATTTGGCCAACAACATCTGTGTAGCTGGCCGACAACATCGGTGTAGCTGCAGGCTTTAGTGAGGACTCCTTATGTCTTCATGAGATTGACAAAGTATCAGTGCAACCTATCTATGGAATGAACTGAGTCAGATCTTACTATCAATCTACGAAGTCAGATCTATTCTCCCCACAATGCTTAGAATTTCATTCTTCCCTCCTTCTTGCAAAGTAGCAGAAGATTTTGGGCATGAAATGTTGATTAGATGCAAATTCTGGGCATGAAGACAAATTGACAGACTGATTTCAAAAAATCGGTTTTGGCTCGGCGCCTGTGGCTCAACGGGCTAAGGCACCAGCCATGTACACCTGAGCTGGCAGGTTCGAATCCAACCTGGCCTGCCAAACAACAATGATGGCTGCAACCAAAAAAAAATGGCCGGGCGTTCTGGCAGGCGCCTGTAGTCCCAGCTACTTGGAAGGCAGAGGCAGGAGACTCACTTGAGCTCAGGAATTGGAAGTTGCTGTGAGCTGTGATGCCACAGCACTCTATCCAGGGTGACAACTTGAGGCTCTGTCTCAAAAAAAAAAAAAAGATCAGTTTTTCTAAAGATGCTTTCCTTTGATTTTTTTCTCTTCTGATAACTTCCTCTGGTATAAATTAAGGCAATGTGGGTTTTTTTTTTTTTTTTCTGTTCAGAACATTTAATTCCTCCAACATCTGTGAAAAGCACACCAGGAGTAAATAGGAGAAAAAAAAAAAAAAAGGTAAACATGTACCTAGTTAGTTTAATGTAAACCCTAACCTGAAAAACCTTCATTACAAAATTCCTATGTGCTATATTAATCTTTTCATCCTTGCCTCTGTTGAAGAATTTTCCTCCTATGGTATTATAAAGTTTGGAAGTTTTCCAAAAATTTCCTAACCTAAGAAAAATGTCTCAAGGCCTTAATTTATTTATAAAGATTTAGGAACATTAAAATAAATTAAGAATTTAAGTATTAAGCATGGTCTCACTGCTTAAGAAGCTGGTGTGCATATACTTTTAGGCATATTTCACATGGTGTTGTTTTATTGGAATAAGCATGTTGGAAATTCCCAGGCTTGTTTATCTGAAGCATTAGTTACTGACATAATGAAAATTTCCTGTGGTGTACTTACATACCCACTTAGAATGCATTGGAGAGAAAGTGTTTCAGCAATTAAAAAGGGAGCTATTTTTGTAAGTTAAGTGATCAACCAAAATATTAGATAATGTAAGCAGCAGAGGAACAAGGAGTGGGAAGGAGTATGGGACAGGAAGAAGCAGAATAACAGATTTTATAAGTATTTCACATTAATTTCATATTTCATACATAACGACTGTACTGTAGTAACATTGCTAGTTTCTATCTCATTCGATCCATGTTTATTCGTTAAGCATTAAGCTATGTAACATTGTTAGACTTAATTTACAAATAAAGTAACTGAGACATGGGGAAATAATTTGGTCAGTGATAACACAACCACCATATGGTGTAGGAGGGATTCAAATTCAGGCTTTCCTACCCCTACTGCCACTGTATCACACTACCCTGCGTTGGCTCACAAGTTATTTACCTGACTTGTACATTAAAATCTCCATAATCGGATAACAAGTTTTTGAGACAGAGTCTCACTCTGGTGCCTGGGCTAGAGTGCAGTGGCATCATCATAGCTCACAGCAACCTCCAACTCCTGGGCTCAAGCAAACCTCCTGCCTCAGCCTCCCAAGTAGCTGGGACTACAGGCTCCCATCACCACATCTGGCTAATTTTTCCATTTTTCTTCTTATTTATTTTCTTTCTTTCTTTCTCTTTTTTTTTTTTTTTTTTTTTTTTTTTTTTGGAGACAGGGCCTTGTTCTTGGTCAGGCTGGTCTTGAACTCCTGAGCTCAAGCAATCCTCCTGCCTCGGCCTCTCAGAGTGCTACCATTATGGCACAAGCTGGCTTTATCTCTATAATCTGAATTAGACCTTAGCCAGAGATCAGTAACTCCTAACACAAAAGCCAAAATGACATCTCAATTGACGTTCTGGTCATTTATCCACCATTGATGGATCACTAGATGATGATTCTCCCAATTTTCTCCATTGTTTTGCTTTGTTTCAAATTTTACTCCTGGTGGTTCCCACATAATACTGTAAAAGAAGCAGTTCTCATCTGTCTTGGCACCATGGCCCCTTTATGCTCTTAATATATATTGAGGAACTCAAAGATCTTACGTTTACCTAGGTGATACTGTTTTCAAATTTACTGTATTAGAAATTAAATCTGAGAAATGTTTAAACATACTTTGTAATTCACTTAACAATAACAAGTCATTATTGTTAGCATAAGTAACATGTCTTTATGAAAAAATAAGTATATTTTCCAAAACAAGGAAAAATAGTAAGAAAGTTGGTATTATTTCACAGTCCTGGAACATCCTTCAAAGTCTAGCATAGTAGAAGACAACTGAATCTCACGACTGCATCTGCGTTCAAGAAGCTTTTCATCTGTTGTTGGGTTGAAATATCTGAAGAAAATCTGGTAGAAGTGTTGTAGTAGCCTGTTTGAAATAATTGTCGACAATCTTCTTTAATGTAACATCAAAACTAGTGAAATGTAGCTCTCAAAGATCAGTTGCAATGAGGACTCAAACCTTATGAATGGAGACTTTGTGTTGTTACCCTGAAATCCATTGGTCTCTGTGGAACAAAAAATGGATCTTTCGTCCATGAATGATTCTATAACATCAAACATTGACCATAGGTAAAATATTGTTCAGTGAGTTATACGAATCTTTCAAATGTTCACACATTTTGTTATTCAATGTCAAAAAAATTGCATTTGTGAATCACAAGTTTTCAAAATGCTAGTTGTTTCTTAAAGTCTTCAATTTTATCATTAACAACAAATAGTTGTTTTGCTTGAAGTAAGTCTTATTTTTGTTCATTTTTAAGAAAATACCTGTTAGATATCCAAGTCTGAATAACCATAGTCGTTGGCCTGCCAGTCATTCTTTCAACTAAAAAAATTATGTTTCATGAAAAACATTTCTCATCCTACTTGCAACCTCAAACAATTGCACAAACACTTTTTCTCAAGATATCCATTGCAAATGTATTTTGGTGTGGAGCAAAATGCTATATGCATCTTTCTCATCTTCTCCACATTATAAATAAATCTTGATACCTAAGTTTTTTTTTTAGTAAAAGTATTAATATTACTCTGTCAATGGTATTCCTAAGTGTGATCGAGGGTGCCAAAATATATTCACAGTCTAAGAAAGGAAAAACTTTATATTTGTAACACTCAATATATACTGATAATAAAAGATGGATACAAGTCACATTGAGCACCCCTTGTAATTGCAAAAGTCAGACATGATTGGAGCATTACAAATTTAATACAGTTTTCCCCTTTCTTGATGGGGTATACACTTTTTTGGTACTCTCTGTACATAAAATGACTACAAGTATAGTTTGATGCATTGTATTACACAAGACCATTATATATGCTGAGATGCCAAGAGTTCTGCACATCAGTACTTTTGCCCCCTCAGTACAAAAAGCAATGCATGACAAGTGGAAAATAATATCTTCACGTTTTTATGAAAATTGTTTTGACCTTGCAATCAAAATTACCCAGAGATTACAGATCACAGCATGAGAACCACTGCTCTAACGGGTACAAAGAGTATTTTTAATTTGTCTTAGCTGGTGATTGGCTCCCAATTAACCCTACTGGTGTGGCCATCCCTCATGTAGACGTGGTGTGCCACGTTAGAAGAAATCACAATCCAAAGCATCATTTATAGAAGAAGAAAACTAAAGTTTTTTAAGCAAAATATACTTTTGTCTGTTGAATTTCTAATGGCATATCAATTAAACATAATGAAAAATTGTTAATTGTGTAAGAGTTTTCACCATTGCATTTTAATTCAGTGAAGAAAGTTGGGGGGAGGAAATGGAAACCTGTATCTGATACCAGAGCACAGGCAGCACAGGCTCCTCTTTCTTGAGAGGCAGCTGTTTCTTGTAACCAAGACAAATGTTTTGTTTTCTAGAAGAGTTGTGAAGCTAAACAGCGACTATAAATGTCTTTTGTAAAATTAGCATGGCTTTATTTTTACTTGGTTTGGGGAACTTTACCAAAAAATAGATCGAACTCCATTTAACAGAATTGTTTGAAGTGCACTGAAGAAAAGGTCACAGAGGGCGTTGCCTGTGGCTCAAAGGAGTAGGGTGCCGGCCTCATATACAGAAGGTGCTGGGTTTAAACCCAGCCCCGGCCAAAAACTGCAAGAAAAGAAAAGAAAGAAAAGGTCACAGCAGCAATGTTATGATGCTAGGGCTCCTGTCCAACACATCCTGCAGGAAACCCTGAAGCCATTTATGTCCAGCTGAAGACAGTGGTGAGTGACTATGTGAACAAAACAACGTGATCTGGCAGGAAAGATGAGACTAGCTGGTTCAGCTACCTCTCTTCTATCAATACGTAGTACCTTGGTTATGCACAAAACAACTAAGCAAAACCAGCCTCTGTTCCAGAGATACTGTTAAAGCACACGATTTGTTTACTCGGCACATACACTGTGAACAGCCCACAGCTAGCGCCGTTCTGAAAGTGAAGCAGGAAGGTCTGCGTCCTACCTTCAGGCCAGGCTCAGGCTGATGCTGCCACATCATCAGGAAGGAAGACCAGCCATTCTCATCCATACCTGCAAATTCCACTGACTTGCTAAGGGCGTCTATGAGAACAGACGTGAGCAGAGCAGACTGTACTCTGCACAGCTTCTTGGTCATATTGCTCCAACTGAGAATAGCACAGCATCCACAGTCCACAACTGAGTGTTCTGTTGGTGGCCTAGGGACCTCCTGGCCTCTTCTGATCCTAACCAATGCATGAATGCACTACCAGCTGGAGGACAAGTCTACTGGCCTGGTCCCACTACTGTCATCATCCACATCATGCTATCTTCCCAGAGGCCTGAAAACCCTCTCACACTCCGAGGCCCCAAAAGTCACTACCGGCAATTGAACAAACCACCTGGAGGCCCCCAACCCTGCCCTCCAAAACCCACTAACGCTAGATCCAGGGAGAACGTTCTAGAACCTAAAATCAGACACCCCTAGATCACTGCTAACACCACTGGGGCCTGAAGATTGGCCTACTTGTTGCCCAAGTTCTAAGCAAAACTTTACCACAGCCTCCACTAAGTATATCCAAAGCCAATGGGGAAATTGTAGGTACTATAGACCCTGAGTACTGGTGAATCGTTCATATAGAGACCACACTCCTTCAGCCAAATAAAATCAAGCCAACACATTGTACTCAATCAGCAGCATATATACTTTGTTAGAAAAAAATTCTCCCATGTAAAACCAATTCAATAAACTGGAAGAAGCAACTATTATGTCAGATGCAGAGATATCAATGTAAGGACACAGGAGGCATGAAAAGGCAAGGAAAGATGACTCCACCAGAGGAACACAATTCTCCAGCAACGATCCCAATCAAAAAGAAATTCACAAAATCCCAAATCAAGAATTCAAAATACAGATTTTAAAGAAGCTCAGCCAGAAACATGAGAACTCTTAAAAACAACACAAATAAATAAAAAACAGTAATTCAGGATATGAATGGGTAATTTACTGATGAGATAATTTTTTTTCTTTTTTTTATTGTTAGGGATTCATTGGGTAGGATGCTGAATGACAGGGTACAAAGAATTAGGTGACACTGATTACATTTGTTAGAGAAAGTCCCTCTTACAATTGTTTCCCTGCCCCCAAAAGGTGTGCCATACACTGTGACCCCCCATCCTTCTCCCTCCTTCCCTCTCCCCACTTGCTCATTCCCCTACTCCCCCAACACACCTTGTATTAGCTCATCTACTGCCTTCCTGTTAGAATACACAACATTGGATTCTTGCTTCTCCAATCTTATGATGCATTACTAAGAAGAACGTGTTCCACCTCCATGTAAAGTCTCTATCTTTTTTAGTGACGGAATAGTATTCCATGGTATATATACACCACAGCTTGTTAATCCATTCCTGAGTTGGTGGGCTTTTAGGCTGTTTCCACAACTGAGCTGAGATAAACAGTCTAGTGCAAATGTCCTTACAATAAAAGAATTTTTTTTTTCTTCTGGCTAGATGCCCAGAATGGGATTGTAGGATCAAATGGTCTAATTTGAGCTCTTTGAAGATTCTCCATACTTCTTTCCAAAAAGGTTGTATTTGTTTGCAGTCCCACCAGCAGTGTAAAGTGTTCCCTTCTCTCCACATCCACACCAGCATCTGCAGCTTTGAGACTTCGTGATATGGGCCATTCTCACTGAGGTTTGGTGATATCTCAGGGTAGTTTTGATTTGCATTTCTCTAATGATTAGGGACGATGAGCATTTTTTCATGTTTGTTAGCCATTCGTCTGTCTTCTTTAGAGAAGGTGCTATTCATGCCTCTTGCCCAGTGATATATGGGATTGTTGGATCTGTATTGTTGATTAATTTGAGTTCTTTTTCTTTTTGGCCGGGGCTGGGTTTGAACCCGCCACCTCCAGTATATGGGGCTGGTGCTCTACTCCTTTGAGCCACAGACGCCACCCTAATTTGAGTTCTTTATACATCCTAGTTATCAAATTTTTGTCTGAGTCATAATATGCAACCATCTTTTCTCATTCTGAAGGTTGTTTGTTTGCTTTAGTTATTTCCTGAGCTATATAGAAGCTTTTCAGTTTAATTATGTCTCATTTGTTTAATTTCCTTGTTGTTACAATTGCTATGGAAGTCTTCTTCATAAAATCTTTCCCTAGCCCATCTTTAAGTGTTTTCCCCACTTTCTTTGAGGATTTTTATTGCTTTATGCCTTAGATTTAAATTCTTTATCCATCTTAAATCAATTTTTGTAAGTGGTAAGAGATGTGGGTCCAGTTTCAGTCTTTTACTTGTGGTTATCCAGTTCTGTCAACACCTTTTATTGAATAGGTATTCTTTTTCCCCAGTGTATATTCTTGTTTGGGTTATCAAAGATCAGGTGGCTGTTAAGATGTTAGTTTCATCTTATAGTTTTCTATTTTGTTCCAAATGTCAGTGTCTCTATTTTTGTGCCAACACGATGCTGTTTTGATCACTATGGCCTTCTAGTATAGCCAAAAGTCTGGTATGGAGATACCCCTGGCTTTGTTTTCATTACTTAAAATTGCCTTGGTTATACGGGGTTTCTTCTGGTTCCATACAAAAAAAAGAATTATTTTTTCCAAACTTTGAAAATATTATGATGGTATTTTAATGGGGATTGCATTAAATCTGCTTTGGGTATAGACATTTTCACCATGTTGATTCTTCTCAACCATGAGCATGATATGTTCTTCCATTTCTTAATATTTTCTGCTCTTTCTTTTCTTGGAGTTTCATAATTTTCTTTCCAGATGTCTTTAACCACCTTGTTAAGCATGTCCTTCACCTCCTTTATTAAGCAAGTTATTTATTTTTATTTTCATTTTTTTTGAAGCTACCATGAAGGGAATTGTGTACTCAATTAGCTTCTCATTTTGGCTGTTATTGGCATATACAAAGGCTACTGATTTGTGGACATTGATTTTATATCCTGAGATATTTATGTATTTTTAATCACTTCCAGGAGTCCTGTGGTTGAGTCTTTGGGGTTCTGTAAGTATAAGTTCATATTGTTGGCAAAGAACGAGAGCTTGACCTCTTCTGCACCCATTGGGATAACCTTTATTTCCTTTTCTGCCTGTTGTATTGGCTAGAACTTCCAGAACTAAGTTGAATAGTGGTCACAATAGAGGAAAACCTTGCCTGGTTTCAGTTCTAAGGGCTAAAGCTGGATCCTTTATTGAGAGGATGATCCAGTTCAAAGTGTTAAAGCTTTCAGTTTTATTCTGTTCAGTATAATATTAGCTGTGGGTTTGTTGTAGATGGCTGCAATCAGATTTAGAAGTGTGCCACCTATGCCTGAATTCTTAAGTGATCTAATTAGAAAAGGATGCTGAATTTTAGCAAGTGCTTTTTCTGCACTTGTTGAGAGGATGACATGGTCTTTGTTTTTACTTCTGCTGATATGGTGAATTACGTTTATGGACTAACATATGTTAAACTAGCCTTGCATTCCTAGGGTGAAACTTACTGGATTATGATGAATGATTTTTTAATATGTAGCTGAATTCTATTGGCTAGAATTTTATTGAGATTTTTTGCATCTATATTCATTAGTGAAATTGGTCTGAAATTCTCCTTTTCAGTTGTGTCTTTTCTTGGTTTTGGTATCAGGGTGATGTTTGCTTAATAGAATGTATTGGGGAAGATTGATTCCTTCTTAATGTTTTTGAATAATTTCTGCAGCATGGTGTAGGAGACTGAGCACCAGGCTTATTAAAGCAGCCACCGACTCTTGAGGAAAGTGCTGGGAGCAAGACAATCTCCTAGCCATCATGGAGATGTTTCGCAGCCTAGAGACAAGCCCTCAAGCAGATGCATGGTTAATGAGATCAGGAGCTCATTAGCAAGCAAGTGTTATACTTTGTAACATTGTTATTAGATAAGATCAGTAGCTCGTTAGCAAGTGTTATACTTTGTAACATTTGGAAAGCAACAGGATGGGAGTCAAGCCCCGAAAGGGCAACTTAGCAACCATTAAACATGTGATCCTAGCATGTGGGTCCCCACTTCTGTGGTTTGAGGCTTCACAAATTTGCGTGTCATCCTTGCGCAAGGGCCATGATAATCTCTGTATCATTCCAATTTTAGTATATGTGCTGTTGAAGGGAGCACTACCAGCTGTTTTTATTCGTGGGGGTGACAAGGTGCCACAGCAGGCACTAACAGTATGAGTATAAGCTCTTCTTTGAAGGTCTGATAGAATTCTGGTGTGGAGCCATCTGGACCAGGGCTTTTTTGTTGGGAGTTTTTTTGTTGTTGTTGTTTCTTTGATCTCAGTTCTTGAAATCAGTCTGTTCAAGAGAGCTATTTCTTTTTGATTAAATGTCAGGAGAAGGAGTGATTCTAAGTATTGTTCCATTTCCTCCACATTGTCAAATTTCTGGGTGTAGAGTTTCTTGTAGTATTCAGAGACGATCTCTTGCATCTCTGTGGCATCTGTTGTTATTTCCCCTTTATCATTTATGATTGAGATTATCAGAAATTTTACTTTTTGGTTTTTGGTTAATCTGGCCAAAGGCTTATCAATTTTATTTATTTATTGGAAAAACCAACATTTTGTTTCATTAACTTGCGGAATGATTTTGTTTTCAATTTCATTAATCTCTGATTTAATTTTGGTGTTTTTTTTTTTCTTCTGCTGGGAATTGATTTGGATTAGATTGTTTTTCTTTTTCCAATTCCATAAGATGGTTCATGAGTTGGTTTATGAACTCTCTGTTTTTCGAATGTAGGCATCCAATGCAAGAAATTTCCTTCTTAAGACTACTTTTGCTGTACCCCACAGGTTTTTATTAAACTTGTGTGTTCATTGCTGTTACGTTTGAGAAATTTAATGATTTCCTCTTTTATCTCTTCCTGAACCCAACTATCATTCAGCATAACATTGTTTAATTTCCAAGTCTTTGTGTGGGAATGAACATTTATGTTGGAGTTGAGTTCCACCTTTATTGCCTTGTGGTCCGAGAAGATACAATGTATAATTTCTATTCTTTTAATTTTGCTGAGGTTTCATTTGTATCCTAGATGTGATCTATTTGAGAGTATGTGCTATGGGCTGACAAGAAAAATGCATATCCTTAGCATTGGTATGGTGTGTTCTGTATATGTTTATTAATCCCATTTGTTCTAGGACCATATTTAAGTCCTTTGTATCTTTGTTTTGTTTCTGCTTACAGGATCTGTCCAGTTCTGGCAGAGGGATATTAAAGTCCCCAACTATTATGATGTTATGGGATATCACTGTTTCATGAATCTGGGAGCATTTAAGTTAAGTTCATATGTATTTAAAATTGTAATGCATTCTTGCTGTATTTTTCCTTTGACCAGTATGAAGTGTCCATCTTTGTCTTTCTTAATTTTAGTTGCTTTAAATCCACTTAAAACTAAAAATAAGAATGCAACTTCTTCTTTCTTCTTATTTCCATTTGCTTGAAATACAGTTTTCCATCCCTTAACCCTGAGTCTTGATTTGTCTGTCAAGGCTAGGTGTGTCTCCTGGAGACAGCATATGGATGGCTTGTGGTTTTTATCCAATCAGCCAGCCTGTGCCTCCTCAGTGATGAATTCAGTCCATTGATATTTATTGAAAGAATTGATGAATGTGGTGGAGTTCTATTCATCTTATTTTGTGAAAGTCTGTTGTATAGTTTTAGCCCTTGCATCATTGTGGAAGTTAAGTTTTTACTTTTAGCTTCTGGGTGTTTACTTTGCTGGTGGTCCATTGTGATGGTCAGTGTTGAGAATAGGTCTAAGTATTTCCTGTAGAGCTGCTCTTGTTGTGGCTAATTTCCTTTATCTGCAAAAGATTTGATTTCTCCATCAATTTTGAAGGTTAATACAGCAGGATACATAATTCTGGGATGAAAATTCTTGTTTAGTTATGTTGAAAGTGAATGACCATGCTTTCTGGCTTGGAAGGTTTCAGTTGAAAATTCTGCTGTCATCCTAGTGGGCTCTGCCTCTGTAGGTCAGTTGGTGCTTACTCCTGGCTGTTTGCAGAATTTTTTCTTTCATCTTGACTTTGGATAGGTTCATTACAATGTCTTGGAGAGGCTGTGTTTGAGTTCAGATGACCAGGGGTTCTATATCCTTGTGATAGGAGTGCATTGGTACATTAGTAAAACTTGGGAAGTTTCATTTATGGCAATTTCCAGTAGGGCTTTCACTCATTTAGGACAATTTTCTTCCTTTTCAGGAATCCCAATTATTTGTATGTTTGAATGTTTCATGGACTCTCATAGTTTTCTAAGCACCTGTTCTGATTTCTCTCTCTTCTTTTCTGCCTCTTTAACTACCTGAGTTTCCTTGACAACTTTATCCTTTAGCTCTGAGAGTCTTTCTTCTCCATGGTCTAGCCTATTTTTGATACTTTCTACTGCATCTTTATATACCCTGATTGTCTCCTCCATTTCCTTAAGCTCTCCCATGTCCTTTCTATATTCTACATATCTCTCATCTTACTTTTGTTTCTGTCTTTACATTTTGTCATCCACTAATTTTATTGTCTTTAACATCCATATTTTAAATTCCCTTTCTGTTAAGTCCATTAAGTCTTTATAGGTGAGTCTTTTGCAGTAGCTGCCTCATGGTCCCTTGGGGAAGTTCCTCTGTTTTGCTTTTTCCTGTTGCCTGAATTTTTCTGTTTGTTCCTCCTCATGTGCTCTTTCTTCTTTGGTTCACTTCCTTGTTCTCCTTTTTACTTCTCACTGCCTCCTTTGATTCAAAACAAGAGCAAGAGAAGTCCTTGCTCTTGATGACAGTATGTTGCAATATGTTGCCAGGACTCCAGGTGGCGCTGAGCTGTTTAGGAGACAGAAAACATAGCTAGTAAACTCTATGGTCCTTATTCCAAACTTAGTTTGCCTTTGGTGATTGCCTGATTGCTTTCTCAGCATTCAGATCCTGCCAGGTTGGGATCTTAAAGTTCACAAAAATCCTTCAGGGGCAGGTCTCACAGTGCCCCCTGACTCCAGTTCCTGTTGAGCCTGGGAGTCCTTCACTGTGTCCCAAGAGAGGAGTTCTGATCCCTGAAGGCAAAATTAATAAGGCCCCTGCTAAAATCTCACAACCTTCCCACAATGGCAGCCCCTTGGCCACTGAGACCCTTAGTTTAACTGCCTTCCCAGCCTCCAAACCTATGGCAAATCCACTCCAACCAGTATTCAAATCTAGTTGCTGTATACTGTTTGAGTCTGCCCACTCTTCCAAACTTTCCAATCAACACACAACTTCCCTCAACAACTGAGAACCCCAGAAAGGCTTTCTCCCATCTTGGACTTCTATGGGGGCTCAGCTGATCCCAGCTGTTTGCAATAACCTGCCTAATTCATCAGAATTCCACCACTCCAGATCATAAACTGTATTCAGCTCATCATCTCTTCACTGTGCTCTCTGCACTATGCCTCATGGGTAAAGTCCCCATGGCAAGTATGGCTGGGTTCTCTCTTTTCCCCAGTCAATCTAGGAGAGCTCATCTGAAATATCCTTCTGGTGTCTTGTTTCAACCCTCAAGGTAACAGTATTCCTAACAGCAGTTTTTATATTCTCAATTGAAACTAATCTATTTCAACAGAGCCTGAGTCCTGGAGCCACCTCTGAGAAGTAGTGAAACTTCACCCTTCATGGCTCTTCTCCTCTTGGATTTCTGAGGACATTGCCCAGTCCAGAGTGGGCAGAGAGACTCAGAGGCTCCTTCAAGATAGATATTTTTAAAAGAACCAAATAGAAAAAGAAATTTTGGAAGTGAAGAATTTTTTGAAAAATAGACAAAATACCTTTAAAAAGTACCTTTTTAAACTTAAACAATGGACTAGATCAGGCAAAGGGAAGAATCTAAGATTGTGAAGGCACTTAATGATCCCCAGGCTGATATGTGCAAAAATGGTCTTCACAGCACGTTATAAACAGACTATCTAAAGTCAGAGACAAAGTTGAATCTTAAAACAGCTGAGAAGAAGTGCCTAGTCACCTCTAAAGGAACTCACATCAGACTATAGCACATATCTGAGCAGAAACTTTACAGGCAGAAGAGAATGGATGTCATTTTCAAAGTGCTGAAAGAAAAAAAAAGATGTTACCCCAGAATACTATATTCAGCAAAATTAACCTTCATAAATAAAGAGGAAATAGTCTTTCCCAATACTGAGGAAATTACTTACCACTAGATCAGCCCACAAAAAAATGCTCAAGAAGTCCTGAATCTTGGAGGGAAAGGGCAATTATCATTATAAAAACACATGAAAGTAGGCTTGGTGCCTATGGCTCAAGCAGCTAAAGTGCCATCCACATACACCTGAGCAGGCGGGTTCAAATCCAGCCTGGCCTGTCAAACAACAATGATGGCTGCAACCAAAAAATAGCCGGGCATTGTGTTGGGTGCCTGTAGTCCCAGCTACTTGGGAGGTGGAGGCAGGAGACTTGCTAGAGCCCAGGAGTTGGAGGTTGCTGTGAGCTTTGATGCCACAGCACTCGACCCAGGGCAACAGCTTGACGTTCTATCTCAAAAACAAACAAACAAACAAAACACATGAAAGTATAAAACAC
>CAUYRH010122315.1:0-24796 GCA_963574655.1 Perodicticus potto | reverse complement strand
AGATGCTGCTGTATTCCTTGATCACTTCTAAAAGTTTTGTAGTAGAATCCCTGGTGTTTTCTAGATATACAATCATATCATCTGTGAAGAGTGAAAGTTTAATCTCTTCTGATCCTATGTGGATACCCTTGATCGCCTTTTGGAAACTCCATTCTTTTAACAAGCCCCAGATCTTGGAGGCTTTCTTGCTCGTTTGTCACTTCTCATAGCTATTCTATTGATATGTCCATCTATTGACCTATCCACAAATTTTGTTTATTTAAATTTCCAAATAGATCTGGAATCTGTCCACTTTTCACAATCTCCATGACCACCATCCTAGTCCCAGCCACCATCGATCTTCGCCTGGGCTAGTTACTCCAATAGTCTCCTAAGTGGTCTCCTTGCTTCTCCCCTTGCATCCCTCACCCCATAATCTATTCCTAGTCCAGCAGCCACAAGGAGCCTTTCAGAACATAAGCCAGATCATGCAAAGTCGTCCAATAACATTATCTAAGTCCTTACAATGGCCTACATGGTAAGGCCACTATCACCTCCCTGGAGATTACCTCCTTCCACTTCCCTCCTCACTCCTTCCACTTCAGCCACACCAGCTTCCTTGCTATCCCTCTAACAGGCCTCAGTGTAGTGTCACTTGCTGATCCCTCTGCCTGGAACACTTTTTGTCTAGTCATCTGATGGTCTTTGCTCCAGTGTCACCTTAGAGAGTCTTTCTGTGACCCACCCAATTTAAAGTTTTGCACCTGTACTCCTGTCCCCTTCCCAGTTTCTCCATCAAACTTCATATCATACAGCATTCTCTATATTTTGCTTCTTTACTGCCTGTCTCCTCCAAACAGAACATGAACTCCATAAGGGAGAGGATTCTTCTTGTTCTGTTCTATGAGGTATCCCTAGTGCTAGACTAGCCTGGCAAAGAGTAGGTATCCAATAAATATTTGTTAACTGAAAAGAGGAATTTTTAAAAGAGTGTAATTTCAAACACAGTTAACTTGGTACCACATCTTATCATAAACCAAACCTGGTACCTCCCCCTTACAGCCCCCATCTCAACATGACCGAGGTCTCCATGTCCAGCCGAGGTCTGCGTCCCTCTTTATAAACTCACTTATCTATATGTATATGGCTCACTCTTTCCCACTCAAAATTTGCCAAAAATCTTGTGTATGCTTGAGGTCTCCTTTCTCTTACTTTCTATACATTCCCCACCTCACCCTGATCTGATTTTCTTCTCTAGCATGTCACCAAAACTTTAGTTACGGTTAAGGTTACCAAGGCCTTCTGTGTCGCCAAATCCTTGGGTCACTTTGATCCTTATCTTCTTTGACTTGCACACCCTCCTTCTTGGACCCTTTCCTTCCCTGACTTCTGGTTTTTTTCTATTGCCCCAACTGCTCCTTTGTAGGGTCTTCTTCTTTTACTCCATTTATAAACAAAGAGTTCCTCAAGTTCCAGCCTTAGACCTTCTCTTCTTGCTCTTCACTCTAAATCTTCAGAATCTCAGCCATCTCCATGCATTCAGTGATTCCCTCTACACTGATGACTTCCAAGTCTACTCCTCCATTCCCAAAACTCCCTTGGAAGCTCCAGACCCATAAACCCACATAATGAACACAGCTCCTCTTGGACATCTCAGAGGTCATTCTAACTCAACATTCTCACAAACTCACATCTTCCCTCCCCCCTCCCCCACACTTTCTCCCTGTCTTCTTTCAGTTTTCCCCATTTCAATGACTGGTACCACATTCATCCAATTGAAGAGCCTGAAATGTAAGTGTTATCCTTGATGGCCCCCTATTTACCATATCTAATCCACCATCAAGCCCCAACAACTTTACTTCCAAAATATTATGTTTCAAATCCATCCACTTGTATCTATCTCCATTACAATCACCCTGAGTCTAGCAACCTGTATCTTTCGCCTCCACAACAGCAGTAGCAGTGTCCTAATTGTTCTCTCCATTTCCACTGTAGCACATTCCAACCAATCTCCATGCTACAATCAGTAATCTTTTGAAAATGTGTATCACATCATTTCAAATTATTGCTTAAAATTCTCCATGACTTCCCACGATTCTTAGGACTCAGACAAAATCCTTTGTGTGACATCCAGCCTTGACATGGTGTGGCTCCTATGTAGGCCTGCAGCCATATTTCTCACCTCGCACCTCTTCTGGGCCACCAATGGATATTTGCTTTTGCTACGGGGCCTTTGTGGATCTTGTTTCTGTTGTTTCATAATATGAAACAACATTATCTTCACTCATTCTTGATGTTTTAGTGACATCATCAGTTTCTAAGGGAAGCCTTCTCCACCCTCCCTGATTCAGACACATTCTCTCATCCTAGTCCTTCATAGCATCATGTACTTACCTCTTCTGCTGAACACTTGTCTCAGTTGCAATTCTTCCTTTATTCATGGGATAATATAATTGATATACATTTCCCCCATAAGACTAGAAGCTCAGACCTCGTTTGTTTATTATTGTATCCTATCACCTAACACAATGCTTTGCACAGAATGGTAGTTCATCAAATGTTTGTTGAATGAATGAATGACTAGAAGGCATGGTTGTTGATCATGCATTCAGTGATTTCCTCAGTGACAGCAACTTAAGGGGTGAGATAGCTGAAGATAAGGGACTGTGGCCAGATAATGTGATGGCTGCATTAGGAATTTCAGAGTATGAGTGAATACATTTGGGTTATGACTATGGAGGGGGCAGTTAAGGATGGGTGGAGGGGAAGGTTGCTGGGATGAGAAGGCTGATGTGTGAGTCAGAGCATGATACTCCTTGAAAGTCTTCATGGTCGTATATTGTGACAGACATATGCAGAGGAATCTAGAGGGTTCTAGCATTTCCGTGTATTCTTTTATTCTGAATCAAGCTCTTCTTCTCTCCATAGTGCCACAGGGATCTTGGACTCATCACCAGACACGTGGCTGCAGATCTACAAAAGTGAGAGTTGCATAGTCACATAAGAGGGAGCAACTTCCATAGAGTGCCCTGAGACTCCTCTTTGTGGCTGACCTCAGCAGCTAAATGAGCTTAGTTCCCTAGATTTTCCTGTGAGCTCTGATTTTTCTACCATACAGTTCTTTAAGGTAATGTATTAGTAACTCTTGCTCTGATCCTTCAACTCTCTTTTCCAGATCCTCCCTTTCCAGCTTTTCCCACCATTTAATGAGGTCTAATTTCCCTGACTGCTTCCCTAACTGAACTATGACTGGTACAGTTGTGGCTGGGTTGTCCTCTTGAACATTGAAGTCACTCAACATGATAGTCAGCTTTGAGGAGGATGAGGACGATGATCTACTAAGCTAAGTCTCTACTGACTGAGGTGTGGTGACCAGGAGGTCATTAGATGACAGCAAGCAGAGGGAATTAGAGTGGTGGAACCAAATAGGTGGTGTAAGTAGCTAAAGAGTAGGGCATTTTACATGCAAATGGCAGAAAAATGGCCTGAGAAAAGCACTACAGAATGAGAAGAATATTTGCTCCTCTCTCCCCCTTAGGTGGGGGGCTCCAGAGAACTGCAGGTGAGAGCCAGAGCTCAGGATGAAGAGGTGGAGAGAGCCTTCAGCTGGGAGAGCCAAGCCAGTATGATTTCATAGACAAGGGTCAGTCAAGCAGTGCAATGGTGAAACGCTTAGTGACGATCTCATTGTGTGACTTTGGGAAAACTGTTTGCCCTCTCTGTGCCCCAATTTCCCCATCAGTATTGAGAAGGGACACTAACAGAGAGGCTTCAAGGGGAGTGAGAGGAAAACCTGGTCTGCTGAACCAGGAAGTCTGGAGGGCCCATAAGAATGCATGAGGTAACCTAGGTAACCAATGACTGATAAAAAGAGACTATAGTCAATGACCAATAGAAAAGGACAATACTGCCTGAAGGTGAAGAGAGACCAATGAAAGACTTGCAACCTATTTCAAACAGAGAGAAAGAAGATATTTATATCCCAGCACAGCCTTTGCATCTCTGTGTCTCTCACCTTCTCTCCATCATAAGGGATCTACTTCCAACTCTCTTTGAAAGTGCTCTAAACTTTCTCTTTGTTCTTCTTAAATAAAATTTCTCTTTGTTACTGAAACTTGTGCAGGTTACTTTGCTCTCTATTCACACTACCTGTGCTGCTCCAGTCTTATTTCCAGTTTCCATTCATTTTTGCTTTCAATTACCACTGTGTCTTGGTTAACTGTCTAGCCCAGCTGAGGATTCACACCACGTCAACTGGGTTCAAGGAACTAGGACCCCTGGTCTCCACCAAGTATAATGAGATTATGGCAGCACTACTTCCTAGGGCTGTTGAGGAAATTAAATGAGTTAATGCATGCAAAGTGCAAAGAACAATACTCTCTTAGAGCAGTGTTTGAAAGGTAATAGTACTCACTAAAGTAGGTTTTTTTTTTAAAAAATTCATTCTCATCAAAACTCTGATAGGGGTCATTAAGGCAGGAATTATTACCCCTACTTGAAGAATGTGATACTCAGAGAGGTTAAGGAATTTACCAAGAAACACAGAAACAGAGTTGAGACAGATGCTTAGTCTCCTGACTTGCTGGGAAATTCATTTTCTAACACTGCTTACTGCATTAAGGGGTTGGTAAAAGTGGAGAGTGAATAGGTCAGATGATGAGCAGTGTTTCATCTGCTGGGAAATTCTCTGCATCAAGTCATGCCTTCACAGAGCTCTCAGTTAGAAGCCATACTGCCTAATGGTCACCCAGACCATTCACCATCAGCCCTGCCGAAATGAGCCCCATGCTTTAATTTATCTCTGATTCCAGGTCCCTCACCTGTGGTTCTGGGAGTTGGTGAGAGATTTAATTTGCCCTCAGTCTGACCCACTACATCCCACAGAGTTCCTGCTGAGCCTAATGTTCAGACAACCTAGTGATCTGATTAGCCCCGGTGCCTCCTGTGCTGGTCAGCCCCCTGCGGCGTTAATAGAGAAGGAGGGAGATTAAATTATCAATGATGCTGAGGTGGTGGAGCTGCTGAAATGTGTTTATAAATGGATTTTTAATATAAAAAATAAGGGCAATTGGCACTGGCAATTAGGATATAATGAAGGCCCTTGTAGTTAGAGCTGCTTATAACAGGAAAATGAATTGAAGAACCAGAAACCCCTGAGCCAATAGACTTTGAGAGAAAATATCTGGAGATATTCATACAACCAGTAATGTTGGGTTTCTCTTTGCCATTGTTTGGGGCCACCAAAGAGGGGAACAGACAAGCAGACATAAGACATTACCCAGCATTCTGAGGGGCAGGATAGACTGGGATCCTTTTAGCACTTGAGAGCAGGGTTCATGGATAATTAGGAAACAATAGTGGCAAAACTAGGTGTGGTTAGTGAGAGCTAGAGGGAGAGCTATCATGACAATACTTCAGGAATAAGAATCAAGCAAAAAAAACAAAAAAATACTCCAAGGAAGCCAGTCTGAAAATGTAATCACAGTTGGGCCCAGGAATCTGAAATATCACCTGGCTGCAGCTCTGATGTATTTTTTAAAGTAATAGCTTTATTGAAATATAATTCATACACCATAAAATCCAAAATTCATTTTATTTTATTGGGCTTAGGCGATTCTCTTGCCTCAACCTCCCGAGGAGCTGGAACTACAGGCGCCTGCCACAAAGCCCAGCTATTTTTTTTGTTGCAGTTTGGCCGGGGCCAGGTTTGAACCCACCACCCCCGGTATATGGGGCTGGCGTCCTACCCACTGAGCCCCAGAATTCATTTTAAAACTTTTTTTTTTCTTTGAGACAGAGGCTCACTTTGTCACTCTGGGTAGAGTGCTGTAGCATCATAGCTCACAGCAACCTCAAACTCTTGGGCTCAAGAGATCCCCTTGCCTCAGTCTCCCGAGTAGCTGGGAATACAGGCTCCCGCCACAACCCCTGGCTATTTTTTAGAGACAGGGTCTCACTCTTGCTCAGGCTAGTCTCAAACTCGTGAGCTCAAGCAATCCACCTACCTCGATCTCCCAGAGTGCTAGGATTACAGGCATGAGTCACCATGCCTGGCCCATTTTAAAACTTTTAAAGTGTACAATCCAGTATTTGTTTTTAAAGGAATATCCACAGTTTGCAATCACTACCACAATCAATTTTAGAACACTTGCTTTTTAAACTACTTTGTCGAGGTATGGTTGACATATGAAAAATTGTACAAGTTTAATTACACAGCAATGCACCTGGGACCACGCTGGAGATGGGGGTGTAGGTAGGGTTGAGGAGTCAAGTGTCTGCGGCTCTTGGGCCTAGCTGGGGTCCCCATGCCACTTCTGGTACTCGTGTTCGAGATTCATTAGGGCCAGGTGGGTGGGAAAAAGGAACACAACATGAACACATTTTATAATCTTGAATAGTTGACTTGGGTTTTCCTATTTAAATGTTTTTTCCCTTTGGACCAAAATTTAGAAGCAAAATATTGGATTTTCTATAAATGGTAAAATCAGTGAAATTTAAAGATGAAATGTGCTTTTTGATTCATAAAACTTGCACATTTTTAATGTGCACATTTTAATGAATTTGAGTATAAGTATACACCTGTGAAATCATCACCACCATCTATGCCAAAAACCTATCCGCCACTTCCTTTATTATTATTATTATTATTATTTATGGTAAGAACACAACATAAATCTACTGCCTTAGAAAATGCAAATATACAGTAAAGCATTGCTAGCTACAGGCACTATACTGCCCAGTAGATCTCCAGAATTTACTAATTTTGCATAACTAATGCTTTGTACCCTTTGACCATCACCTCCCTACTTCTGCCTCCCATCAGCCCCTGGCAACCACCGTTCTACTCTTGCTTTTTTAAATCTATTTTATATTTATGTATTTATTTATGTATTTATTCATTTATTGCAGTTTTCGGCTGGGGCTGAGTTTGAACCCACCACCTCCAGTATATGGGGCCAGTGCCCTATTCCTTTGAGCCACAGACACCACCCTAAGTCTGACCATTTTAAATTCCATGGGTAAAATATATCTTACAGTGTTTGTCTTTATGTGCCTGGCTTACTTGTTTCACTTAACAAAATGCCCTCCAGGTTCATCTATGGAAGGATTTCCTTCTTTTTTTAAGGTGGAATGATACTCCACTGTGTGTGTGCATGTGTGTGTGTACTACAATTTCTTTATCCATTCATCCACTGATAGACATTTAGGTTTACATATCTTGGCTATTGTGAATGACACTGGAATAAGCGTGGAGCTGCAGTGTCTGTCTCTTCAAGATCCTGATTTCAATTCCTTTGCATAGATACCCAAGAGTGGCATTGCTGTATCCTGTGGTAGCTGTTTTCAGGGTTTCATTTCAAATTAATATGACTGTACAAATGTTTAGGTTACACTGTTCTCACTTCCAAGGTAAAGTTCAAGTTGTAGAAGAGCCCTTCACCCAGGGGACGTGCCGAACACCCTCACATTGCGCACATGAGGCGAGATCCTGCCAATCGCTCTCCCCCTCCTCTCTCCCCTCCTTCCTTTCTTCCATCTCCCTTGCTGGACTATGTTTGTGTTTTATCATTCAGGTGAGTGTGTAATTATTTATACGTTGGTTTCATATTAGTACTGCGTACATTGGATTCTTTTATCCATTCTTGAGATACTTTCCTAAGAAGAATAGGTTTCCACTCCATCCAGGTAAGCATAAAAGATATAAAGTCTTTGTCTTTTTTATGGCTGAGTAGTAGTCCATGGTATACATATGCCACAGTTTTTTAATCCATTCATGGGTTGATGGGCATTTGGGTTGCTTCCTTGACTTGGCAGTTATGATTTGGGCTGCAATAAACATACTGGTGCAAATGTCTTTGTGGGAAAATGACTTTTGTTCTTCTGGGTAGATACCTAATAATGAAATTGTGGGATCAAATGGAAGGTCGACTTTTAGTTCTTTGAAGATTCTCCATACTTCTTTTCAAAAAGGCTGTATTAGTTTGCAATCCAACCAGCAGTGTAGACGTGTTCCCTTTTCTCCACATCCATGCCAGAATCTGCAGTTTGGGGACTTTGTGATGTGGGCTAATCTTACTGAGGTTAGGTGATATCTCAAGGTTGTTTTGATTTGTATTTCTCTGATGATTAAAGGCGATGAGCATTTTTTTCATGTGTTTATTGGCCATTCTTCTGTCATCTTCAGAGAAGGTTCTGTTCAAGTCTCTTCTCCACTTATAAGTGGGATTGTTTGCTCTTTTCTTGTTGATTTATTTATTTTTGACAGACTCTCAAGCTGTCACCTTGGGTAGAGTGCTGTGATGTCATAGCTCACAGCCACCTCCAACTTTTGAGCTCAAGCGATCCTCCTGCCTCACTTTTTTCTGTGTTTCGTAGAGATGGTGGGGGAGCGGGGAGTCTCGCTTTTTTCTTAGGCTGGTCTCGAACCCGTGGGCTCAAGCTATCCGCCCACCTCAGCCTCCCAGAGTGCTAGGATTACAGGCGTGAGCCACCACGCCGGCCTCTTTTCTTGTGAAATGATAGCTCCTTGTGGTTCTAATTCGCATTTCTGTGGTACTTAGTGATGCTGAGCACCTTTTCAGGTAATTGTTGGCCATTTACAAGTCTTCTTTCAAGAAATGTCTATTGAAGTCATTTTCTCATTTTCAAATCAATCGATTTGCCTTTCTGCTATTCAGTTATATGAGTTGCATTTGCATTTTGGATATTAACCCTTATCGGATGTACGGGTTGGAGATATCTCCTCCCATCCCGTTGCTTGCCTTTGCCCTTTGTCGATGCTTTCCCTTGTTGTGCAGTTTCTGAGTTTGATGTTTTCCTGTTTGTTTCTTTCCACTTGTGTTGCCTGTGCTTTGAGGGCCATATCGAAAAACATAATTGCCAAGACCGATGTCAGGAAACTTTACCTCTATGTTTTCTTCTAGAAGAGGTATGCTTTCAGGTCTTATACTTAACTCTTTAACCCATTTTGAGTTGATGGTGTAAGATGAGGGTTCAATCTCATTCTTCTGCATGTGGATATCCAGTTTTCCTAACCCTGTGTATAGAAGAAAATATTCTTCCTCATTGTGTACTCTTGGTGCCCTTCATGAAATTTGCTGACCAAATATGTGTGGGTTTATTTCTGGGCTTTCTCTTCTGTTTCATTGGTCTATGTGTCTATTTTTAAGTCACATGGTAACATTGTAATTTCAAGTTTTTTTAAGGAACCGTTTTTCACAGCAGCCACACAACTTTACATTCCCAACAGCACAGTGTGAGAGTTCCAATTTCTCTCCATCCTCACCAACACTTGTTATTTATTTTTAAAATTACAACTACTGCGTGTGAAAATAATATTGGCAATAACCATAACTGAAAACTGATACTCTGTTTCCCACCAAGACTACTAGATTGAGAACCTGCACCCTGTGTGCCTCTGTGTCTCTGCTTCATGTCTTTGAGACTCTCTTCTTTATATGCCCAAAGTTGACCTTTAAAGTCCAGCTCACCTTCAGGAAGCTTTCCCTGATTTTCCCCATCCTTAATCCTCAGTCTTCAAAAGTGGCCTCAGGTGAAGTGCACTAGTCACTTGCAGTTGGACTGATGACCTAGGGAGAGTCAGGGTTCAGGAAGAGGAGGTGGAGAGAGCCTCTAGTTGAGAGAGACAGGTTGAAGAGGACCTTAATCTTATAGATTAGGGGTGGCCAAATAGTGGGATGGTGAAATGCACAGCTATCAACATGCTGTGTGGCCTTGGGAAAATTGTTTGCCCTCTCACTTCTTGTTTCCCATATGTTCAGTGAAGATTATATTAGTACCTACCTCATAAGGCAGTTGAATAAATTAAATTAATTTATAAATGCAAAGGGCTAAAAACTATGCTCCCTTAGAGCAGAACTTGACAAGAAATACCTACTCATTAAAGGTGTCATTCATATGTTTAAAAATTTCATTTGGTTAAAAGCTTAGGCTCATCGCATCAGAAGCCCAGGGGCAGGTCTCAGGGCCTTAAGTTCCACCCCACAAGGAGTTCTCATTGATGTTATCATATGCACGAGCACACCCAGATATGGTAGGTAGGATAGATGCCTGTACAAATGCAGCACCTCCAGGAATATTTTGATACAAAATTTAGAGCAGACATAAGAAATCCAAAAATACTTACAAATAAATTTATAAGCAATGTCATTTAGATCAACCAGCAACAAATAGGAAAAAAGTACTCGATATCATTGACAATAGCAACAAAAACGTCAATTACATATAATTTAATATAACAAATGATGTACCCGATCACCACACTGAAGACTGCAGAGCACTGCTGATGGAAATTAAAGAAGATCTAGAGAAGTGGAGTTGTAGAAAGTGTTCATGGATTGGAGGGTCAATATTGTAAAGATGTTAACATTTTACACATTGATGTACAGATCCAATGTAATTTCAATAAGAATAGTAGTTGATTGTGGGTGGGGGGTGCAGGTGTGTGAGTAAATTGACAACCTGATCGTGAAATTCATACGGACATGCAAGGGGTTGGAAATAGCTAAGGCAATCATGAAGAACAACAAAGTTGGGGGTCACTTACACCACCTTATATTAAGATTTATAAAGTCACAATAATTAAGACAGTGCATTATTGAAAGAAAGATATAAATAAATCCTGAGCAATGGGGCAGAATAGAGAGTCCAGAAACTGACCTAATACATGTCATTTGATTTATTTCAAAAATGCTGCTGCAGCACAGTGGGGGAAGGATGCTAAGCACCACTTCTTGACCTCTGCCCATGATTTGGACCTATTTGTTAATAGCATCACTAAAGGAGAAAACATCAGTTCAGAAGAGGAATGGGTGGGGTCCTGAGAAACACTAAAATATGAGGGGCCCCTGAAGAGAGGAAAGAGGAAGGAGCAGTGCGAGAGGCGGGAGGCCAATCAGGACAAAGTCGGGGCCTGTAAGCTCAGTGCATCCAGAAGACGAGAGCATCAGCTGTATCCACTGCTGTTGAAAGTGAGCAAGATGAGATTTGAGATGTGCCCCTGGGTTTTGGCTAGGTGGAGGCCATTGGCGACCCTGAGACGCTGATGAAAGTTATTTTGGAGGAGTAATGGATTCAGCAGCTTGACTGGAGAGGTTGGGGACACAGAGGATGGAGCAGGAGTGGAGAGAAGGGGTACAGGCGATCACTTGGAAGAACTTTGCTGGGAAGGGGAGCAGAGCCAAAAGGGGCAGCTGGAGGAACATGTAGAGTCAGGGAAGGAGGCTTTCATAAGGATGTGAGTAACACGATTGTGTTGTGCTAATGTGACCATGCCAGTGACCATAATAAAGAACAAGATAACCATCTGGGTCAAGGTGGCGAAGAAGCAAGTGTTTCTTATTTCTTCTTCCTCTATCTCTAGGGGTCAGAACAGAGAGCTATTTTGCCTCCAACCTCACCTCTGCCAGGGAACATTTGGCAATGACTGGAGACATTTTTGGTTCTCTTGACTGAGGGGAAGATTTTACTGGCACTTAGTGAGAATTGGCCAGGGATGCTATTAAACATCCTATAATGGGACCTTACAGGTTCCCACAGCAAAGAAATATCCAGCCCTAAATGTCAGCGGTGCTGAGAGGGGAAACCCTGTAGGATAGAAACTTTAGACCCTAGTAGGTGGCAGAACCACTAAATTGAAGGAAGTTGGATTCCTGAATAACTGTGTAGAAGGCCATCTATAAACCAGGAATGCCCATGCTGGACCATTAAAATGAATTAAACCACTGATGTGTTGACGTTTCTTGAAATGTTAAATAGTCCCTCATATGAAGTCATCCTCAATATAGCAGGTACAGTGATACAGTTGAATCACATCCAGGTTACATCAGCCCTCTGCTCAGAAACTGCCAATGTCTCTCCATCACACTCTGAGTAAAAGCCAAAGTCCTTATGATGGTCTAAAAAACCCTACTTGACCCAGCTTCCCACTAGTCCCCTGACCACCTCTCCTACTGCTTTCCCTGTGTTCACTGCCTTCCATCCCCCTGGGTTCCTTCCTTCCTCACTCTAGGTAGCTCCATCCAACACTCCTTACCTTGCAGAGCACCACCCCGGTGAGGGTACAGGCCACTCTCTTTCACCTCTGGATGCCACGTGCTCTAGGGCTAGGCGGGCTGGGAAAGGAATGGGAAAGGGGAACTGGAGGGTAACCCTGCCTGCTCCCAGCACTCAGGCCTGAGGCCAAGGGCAGGTGGCTAATTCCTCCCAGCTTCCTCTTAAGCCAAGCCTTCACATTGCCAAGTTCACGTCACTCCAGATGCGGAAGTCTTTCACTCACTTAGGCTCAGCATCATTTTGTCAACCTTTCCCCCAGGTTCCACACAGGAGGGAGGGTCCCTCGTGGTCAGCTCAAGTCCCAAGGACCCACTACCAGCCTCCTCTCTGGTAGTTGCCATGATGGGCAACTCTCTGAGCCCCATCCTGCTCCCTGGCTTCTTAGCTGTACCCAGGAGCCAACAGGCAGAAGCTTCAGGCTGGGACCTCCTCAGCCTTTGCAGGTGCCACGGTGTCCTCAGCTACTCAGCATGCCATTTGCCTCGGGCACAACTGAGAGTCCCGCACTCCTGGGAACTGTGACTATGCCCAGGGAACAGACCCCACCCAGGGCTGACCCTGTCTCCACTTCTAGGCCAACAGGCAGGCCACACCTGCAGGTGCCTGTGGCCGTCTGCTCCACGTAGGTTGTCGTGTAAGTGGCCCGCTGTCGGACTTGGCTACTCCAGCAGCTGGGCCGCTCCTCCATTCCTAATGTCACCAGAAAGCAGAGCATATTCTAGTCCTGCCTCTCCAGGATAGGTCTACTGGGAAGGCCAGTCCTAGGGGACTGTCAGGCCACGGGAGTGCTGCGTGCTTCCCGGAGGCTCAGTGCCACGCCTCAGCTGCTGGGCTTGTATTTGTTTCCTGTGGCTGCCGCAACCAGGGGTCACAAACTGGATGGATTAAACAACAGAAACTTGTTCTCTCACAATTCTGGAGGCAAGAATCCCCCAATCAAGATACTGGCAGAGTCACCTCCTCCTGGAGGCTGGAAGGGAGAATCTGTTCCTTGTTTCTTTCTCTCCTGGCTTCGGGTGGCTTGCTGGCAGCCCCTGGCACTCCTCGGATTGCGGATGCATAGTCCAGTACCTGCCCATATCCTCACACTGCCTCCTCTTCCCTTCTCAGGACACTTGTCATTGGAGTTAGAGCCCATCCTAAACCAGCATGATCTCACCTTGACAGCCTTAATTACTTCAGCAAAGACCCTTTATCCAAATAAGGTCACGTTCATAGCCTCTGGGTAGACATACTTTTCAGGGCTGCTATTCACCCCACCACAAGGCTGGTTCCAAGAGAGCCTCGGGGACACACTTCTATACCTCCAACCCCTCTAGCCCTTCAGGACCCACAAGAGAGCTGCCTAAGGAAAGAGACACTCTAGTGACCGCTCACACGTCACAGAGCAAATGTCTCACTCCTGCTGACAGCAGACACCAGAGGGACAGAACTTAATGCCAGCCAGGTAGATGTGTCACAGGTTGGGATTGTACTTCTGTGGCATCAGGTAATTCACCCAGGGCCACTCAGCTCATGGGGCCCTGACTCTGCCTCTGGGAGCCACCAGGCCCGCAGTGTTGTGTGGGGGAGGGGCGTATGTGTACATATGTTCTCTCCAGCTACAGCAAATTATTCAACACCTCTGCTTCAGTTCGCAAATGGAGACTTCTGCTAGTGCCTGCTGTTACTATTATTGCTAGCCAGTCAAATATAGCAGTGTTGGGGTTGTGTGCCAACTTTAGTGACAGTAACGTTAATAAGTTCTGCTAACACGCTACCAAAGGCCAGCCAGTGCCTACAATTGTTATCCCAGCAGAGTTCTTTGGGGTGGAATCTAGCCCCCAGAGATGGTGCCTCAGAATGCTCCAAGTTCCAGACCCAGATAGCCTCTGAACTGACCAAACTCAAGTTCATATAAGGAGACACTGAGGACAAGCGCTGTGTTTGGCAGAATAATGCCCCCCTCAAGGTGTCCATGTCCTGATCCCAAACCCTGTGATTCTGTGACTCGACATGCCAAAAGGGACTTTGCAGATATATTTAACAGTCTTGAGATGAGGATGATCTTGGGTTATCCAGGTGAGCCCTGAGTGTAATAACGAGGTGTCCTCAGACGAGAGAGGCAAGAAGACCAGCGTCAAAGCAAGAGATGTCAAGTTGGAAGCAGAGTCAGAGAGAGTGTGCGTGAGACAAGAGAAAGAGGGAGTGATGTGAAGCTGCCACGCTGCTGGAAGATGGAAGAAGGGGCCTTGAGTCAGGGAATGCAAGTAGCTTCTAGAAACTGGAAACGAATTCTCCCCTGGGGCCTCCAGAAGGAACGCAACCCTCCCCATCCAGTTTAGCTCTCTGACTTCTAGAACTGTAAGAGAATAATGTGTTCTTTTAAGCTACTCCATCTGTGATCGCTTGTTCAAGCAGCCCTAGGAAAGTACTACAAGCACCCACTGTTAGTAGCGGGGTCTCACGACGTGCCTGTCCAGCTGCCCTGTGTATGAGGCACAGCATGTCAAGACCTTGTCTAACTTCCCCAGGGCCCTCGGCCATTTCTGACTCAGCCACCTCCAGCGACACTTCCTCCCATGTTCACCAGCAAGGAGGCATTTATGGTCATTGTGGTCAGAAGGACAGCCATGACAGTGTGACCCGGTGGGTGAGATCCCAAAATGGACCTGGTTTTCACAGTCTGTGTCCCTACTGACAATGAAAAAAAAAAAAAAAAAAAAAACAACCCAAACTCTGGAAAATAACTTTAGGAGTTTTATTCTGAGCCAAGTTTGAGGACCATGGCCCAGAGCCATACCCAAGAAGCCTTGAGTAAATGGACTCGCTGTGGTTGGGTTAAAGTTTGGTTTTATATATTTCAGGGAGACAAGAATCACAAGTAAAGCTGTAAATCCATACACAGAAGGCATACATTGGTTTGGCCTGAAAAGGTGGGACATCTCAAAGTCACAGGTCAGTTTAAAGACTCCTTGATTTGTAATTTGTTAAAGGAAATCAAGCCTTGTGTAAGGCTTGGAGTGTTGTAAATTAAGGAAGTCTCTCAATCAGAGATAAGTGACTGGCTATGTACCCACTCTCCAGTGGTCTGTTAAGTTAATTGAGGACCCCCAGGTGTGTCTTGCATGGCCTTAGCCCTTTTAGTGAGATACAAAAAAGGGGGGGCATGATGCCACCTGTCTGATCTCCATTCTTCATGGCCAACAAGTCAGTTTTGGGGTATCCCCTTGGCCAAGAGGGGCTCTATTCAGTCATCTGGGAGGAGCTTAAGATTTTATTTTAGTTCCACTGTCTAGTGTGTGCCCTGGGCCCAGGGACTCATGATCCAATCATTTATCCCAAATCAGACCCAGCTAGCCCCTTTTCACATTCTCCAGAGACATTTCGGAACAGTGCTGGTTTCACCAAAGATCTCTCAGGCCAGGTGGAAGAGGGCTTCACATCACATGTCCTCTCGAGTGTGCTACTTCATCAAAGCCCAGACTCTTGTCTCCCAGACTGCACACAATGCCTTTACTTTAGCTGGACACTAGAGCCAATCTTCTTATAGGGCACGGAGGAATTATACATACCCAGTGGGTAGTTTCGTCTTGAGATGTATATGCCACGGGACAGAAGGGATTCATCAAGCCCTCCAACACAGGGGCTTTGTGAAGAAAGCATGGGAACTCCCTTAGCCAGGACTCCTGGGGAGGCGGCCTGAATGCAGTCATAATGCAGAGCCTTCTCATTCCCGCGGATTTGGGATCTCTCTTTCTTTCTTCCCTCTTTTTGTTTCTCCCTCTCTCTCTCCTCTGCCTTCCTTCCTTTCTTCTGTTCTTTCATTTGCTCTTTTTTCTTTTCTTTTCTTCCTTTCTGAGATAGAATCTGACTCTGTCACCATGGGTAGAGTGCTGTGGCATCATAACTCACAGCAACCTCAAACTCCTGGCCTCAAGTGATCCTCCTGCTTCAGTATCCCAAGTAGTTGAGACTATAAGTGCCTTCTACCAAGCCCAGCTAGTTTTGTTTTTTATTTTTTGCAGAGACGAGGTCAGGCTTGTCTTAAACTCCTTTCCTCAAGCGATCTTCTTGCCTTGACAGCCCCCCTCCACAGGCATGACCCACCACGCCCAGCTGATCCTGCATATCTAGAAAAAGCTCTGCAGGCTGGCAGTCTTTATGAAGCAGAGTGGCTGGGGGGCCTATCATTGTCTATGAGTGGGAAGCAAGTGGAAGATAGCCTTCTGTGTGCATTCTGGCACCGTTAGGATATAGTGATGACCACAATGCTGACAGCTGCCTTCTATGGCACACTCGCTGTGTGACAGACACTATGCACAAAGATTCAGGTAGATTGGCACAGGTTAACATATGCTCTCTCATTAACTGGTTGCAATAGCCCCATGAGGTAGCTCCTGCCAGCATCCCTACTTTATAGAGAGTGCAGGGACTGATGCACAGAAAGCCTGGATCATGCAGATAGTAAATGCAGAGCAGGAATTTCAACCAGGCAGTGAGCTCCCGAGCCTCCCCTGCTGGCCACCTGCCTCGTTGTGCCAGTATCAATGCATTGCCTCTTAGCTCCAAAGGCAACTTTCACTGCCCGGAACCTGCCCCCCCTTGCCAGCTGCCGTGATCTCAAGTTTTGCCAGTATAAGGGCACTGGAGGGACACTGGAGGATGAAAGAGCTTCTTTTCATGGTTCTGGTGTGCTTTAATTTTTCCTCTTCTTGGGGCACTTGGCTGGCATGCGGGACACTCAGTAGAGGTCATTCCTGCTGAGTCATAGCAGTAGCCTCTCCCCCTTCTCATCCTGCTGCCTTTCCTGAGGTGAGTCCAGTAAGACTCCTACCCTGTACATAGACTCCTGCGAGTTCTGTAGGTGCCATACCTAGTTTCTAGGAAAGTTCTAAAGATGCCATTGATGGCTTTCCAACAAGTCCAACACCTTCTCCTAGGCAGTTTCCCAGAAAATTAATTGGAAACTCAGGGAGATGGTTTCCTGCCTGCCGTCTCCATCCCAGTGAACTTCCCCACCATCTAGGTCTACCCTGGGGAAGCCTCCTCTCCTTCCAAATGTGTCCCTTCCTTAGTCCTGTGATATCCTTTGGGATCCTTTTTCAATTCTTTCTTCGTAGTTAATTCACTGTAAACAGCTAATAATATTATTTGTCGGTGTTATGAAAGAGACACTATTATGTAGTAACTGTTTTAAAACTTCACAGATTTGTCAGAATATTGACAGTAATAGCTATCAGTCATTGATCATCTGCTGTCTGCCAGGCCCTTTACATAGTGTGTACACTAGCTTCTTTAGTCCTGAAAGTGGATCTATAGAACTATAGGTTAGATTCTATTATTATCCCCAGTTTTTCAGAAGTGGCAATGAACTGGTTGTTCCTATGTAACATGTTAATTGCTTTTCAGCTATCAGAATCTCTTGACCAGTCCTTGCCAAACTTCTAACTTGCATGCAACAGCTCCACCTGCTGACAAGCCAGAGAAGTGCATGTAGGCATAGCTCAGATATATTGTGGGTTCCATTTCAGACCACCTGAATGAAACAAATATTGCAATAAATCAAATCAGACAAATTGTTTGGTATCCCAGTACATGTAATAGTTATGTTTACACAGTACAGTGGTGCATGTAAAATACCATTATATCTAAAAACAATGTACATGCCTTTATTAAAAACACTTTATTTCAAAAAAAAATGCTAATGACCATCTGAGCCGTTAGCCAGTCATAACTTTTGGTGGGTCTCACCTTGATGTTGATGGCTGCTGACTGAGGTGGTGGCTGATGAAGGTTGAGGTGGTTGTGGAAATTTCTTCCAATAAGACAGCAATGAAGGCTCGGCGCCTGTAGCTCAAGCGGCTAAGGTGACAGCCACATACCCCAGAGCTGGTGGGTTCAAATCCAGCCTGGGCCTGCCAAACAACAATGACAGCTACAACCCAAAATAGCTGGGCATTGTGGTGGGCGCCTGTAGTCCCAGCTACTTGGGACACTGAGGCAAGAGAATCGCTTGAGCCCAGGAGTTGGAGGTTGCTGTGAGCTGTGACATCACAGCACTCTACCAAGGGCGACAGCTTGAGACTCTGTCTCAAACAAACAAACAAACAAAAAATGACAGCAATGAAGTTTGCTACATCCATTGACTCCTCCTTTCATGAACTATTTCTGTATGGCATGGGCTGCTGTTTGATAGCATTTCACACACATTAGAAGTTCTTTCCTAACTGGAGTCAGTCCTCTCAAACCCTGCTGCTGCTTTATCAACTATGTCTATATAGTATTCTAAGTCCTTCGTTGTCATTTTAACAATGTTCACAGCATCTTCACTAACAGGAGTTTCCATCTCAGAAAACCATTTCCTTCTTATACATAAAAAGCAACTGCTCATCTATTAAATGTTTATCATGAGACTTCAGCAAATTAATCACATATTCAGGCTCCACGTGTAATGCTATTTCTCTTTCTATTTCTACCACGTGTGTAGTTACTTCCTCCACAGACGTCTTGAACCCTTCAGAGTCATCTGTGAGAGTTCTGAACCAACTTTTTCCACACTCCTCTTGATGTTGACATTTTGACCTTCTCCCATGAATCATAAGTATTATTAATATCTACTACGGTGAATTATTTCCTGAAGGTTTTCAATTTACTTTGCCTAGATCCAGCAGAGGAATCACTATCTGTGGCAGCTATAGCCATATGAAATGTATTTCTTTTCAATAATAAGACTTGAAATCAAAATTACTCCTGGATCTATGGGCTACAGAACAGATGCTGTGTTAGCAGTCAAGAAAACATATTCACCTCCTAGTAAAACTCCATCAGAGCTCTTGGGTGACTAAGTGTATTGTCAGTGAATGGTAATCTTTTGAAAGGAACCTTTTATCTGACTAGTGAGTGTTGACAATTAAGTTTGTGAAGTCATCCTCAAAAAAGTGCTACTTACTTCATTGATTAATATCACTATGGTCACCTTTGAAGTACTTCCCTTGGGAAGCAATGCACTGATGACAGTGCCTAGTCCAACCTTCAAAGTAATTTTGGAACTCTCTTTCTAGAACGGCCATTAGAGCTGTCATACTATTTGAGGTCTTCAGTGTCATCAAAATGTCTTCCTTTCAATATTTTCTTTATCTTCGGGTAAAGAAAAAAGTCATAGGGAGTCAGATCAGGTGAGTAGGGAGGATGTTCCAATACAGCTATTTGTTTACTGGCTAAAAAACTCCCTTATAGACAGTGCTGTGTCAGCTGGTACATTCATTGTCATGATGCAAGAGCTGTAAGTTTGGTGAGAAGTTCAGGTCGTTTTCATCTTTTTAATGCAGCCTTGTCAGGACTTCCTAATCGTAAACTTGGTTAACTGTTTGTCCAGTCGGTACAAATTCATAATTAATAATCCCTCTGGAGCAAAAAAGATTAGCAACATTGTTTTGTCTCTTCATTTGGACTGACAGAACATTTTTGATTATGGAGAATTGGCTAACTCCTATTGTGCACTTTTGGGCTTTGTTTCAGGTCTGTATAGAAATATCATCACCAGTAATAACATGGCCCAAAACATCATCTTGCCTCTCCGAAAGGCCTTGGCAAATTTAGACTCTCTTTTGCTTTTTGTTAATTGGTGAGCTCCTTTGAGAACATTTTTACATACATTTTTCTCATGCCAAGGTTTTCCGTTAAGATTTTCTGATTTCTTTATCAATGTTTACTTGGTCCGCTATACTTCTCAAAGCTGACAATTTTGACACACTATTTGAGGAATTTATACATTTTTTCATCAGTTCTGGTCATTAATGGCCGCCCTCGCCTCTCTTCATCAGTGACACTTTCTTTCCCCTCAGAAAAAATGTTTAATCCGTTGCTGTTTTCTTCATGCAATTATCCCCGTAAAGTTGGACTCACGTGCCCTGCTTTTATTTCCACTCTTGCCAAGTTGAACAAGAAATTTAATTTTTGTTCATTGCTCTAATTCAAGCTCCAGCATTATAGTGATGGCACACAAAAACATACAGCAACAATAATGAATGCCACTCAGCAAGACACCACCACAAGTTGACATGAACACAGTTGTGAGACCTGGATATACCAAGGTTATGAAACCTTACTGAGCTGTTTGTATAGTGCTGCCAACATAAGCTCATGGTGGCAAGTTCAGGAACTTAATTGTCAGAACTTGTATTCAGTAAACCATACAGTAAACAGATGGACAGTCATCCAGACTTTGTTGATCATTTATAGAGCACAGGAAGAGTAGTTTTAAAGTAGCGGTTCTCAACCTGTGGGTCGTGACCCCTTTGTAACAATGAAAATACATCGCAGCATTAGGAGGGTTGAGAACCACTGTTTTAAAGTGTCTTGAGATTTTTAGAGTGGTAAATGAGCATTGACTTCAACTTGAAGTTAGCTGCATGAGCCCCTAACAAGAGTGAATTAGTCTGTCCTTTGAAGCTTTGAAGTCAGGTATTGATTTCTCCTCCGTACCTGTGAAAGGCATAGACGGCATCTCCTTCCAATATAAGGTTGTTTCATCTACATTGAAAATCTAGTGTTTAATGCAGCCACCTTCATAGATGATCTTAGCTAGATCTTCTGGGTAACTTGAAGCTTCTCCATCAGCTCTTGCTGCTTCCCCTTGCTCTTTTTTCTTTTGGAGATGGCTTCTTTCTTTAAACCTCACGAACCCTCCTCTGCTGGCTCCCAACTTTTCTTCTGTAGCCTTCTCACTTCCCTCAGCCTTGATAGAATGGAAGAGAGTTCGGGCCTTGCTCTGTGTCAGGCTCTGAAATGTTGCAGCTGCTTCAATCTCCTATTCAGACCACTAATACCTCCTCTGTATCAGCATAAGGCTGTTTCTCTTTCCTGTCATCCACATGTTCCCAGGAGCAGCACATTTGGTTTCTTTCAATAACTTTTCGTTTGCATTTACAGCTTTACTAACTAGCACAAGAAGCCTAACTTTCAGCCTATATCATATTTTGACATGTTTTCATCACTAAGCTTAATTTCTAGCTTCTGCTTTAAAGTAAGAGACATATAGCCTGGACAACATAGTGAAACCCTGTGTCCACCAAAAAAAAAAAAAAAATTAAAAACTAGCAGGCATGGTGGAATATATGTATAGTCCTAACTACCTGGGAGTTAGGTATTGTCCAGTATCTGAATGTCTTGCAACATTTGGAGAATTCCTTGTCTCTTGGCTCCTGGTACAGCAGGCAAAGCTCACCTCCCAGTGTAGAAGATGAAAATGTCACATATACCGGTAGTCCCTGCAGCTATGATGTGGCACATGATGGAGGCTCATCCAATCAGAGGCCCCCTTCTGAGTCTTTGAACCTGACATCAGGACTGGAACAGGAGGGAATTCTCCCTATGGTGGTGGTAGTTGCAACACTTACCAGGAATGTTTGTGGCAGTGACCAGCGTCTACTGTCTACAGTTTGGGAATTACAAGCTATAGCATCTAGTGCTTGGTAGCGACAGCAGGAGAGTTATCACCAGGCCAGCTCTGGGGTATAACTTGATTCAAAGTTTCTGGGCACATGGCTAAGTCTAGTTCTTCAATGTCCTCAGTAACTTAATTCACTAAACGTTCTTTTGCTAACTTGCTTTTCTGCTCTATCAAACAACAGCTAGTTTCTACTGCTTTGACAAAAGAATCTTGATCAATGCAGACTATAGAACCAGAAGCAGCATGCTCCAAGTGATGATAGATCTAAAACGCAGAGTTAACTGAATAGAGAAGGTGAGGTGGGTGGCATTGAGGACCACATGAGCATAGGCAGGCAAGATGGTGACCAGGGCCACGCAATTATACAGCATTTGGTTAAATGGCTGCCTGTTGGGACAAAGTACGCCTTCTACATACAAGCCTGTATAATTAGGGAAAATGGGAAGAAAATACCCGGCTGTTATTGCGTTAGCATGTCTTGGCTACTTCTGTAGTTTTGTGAGGTCTTACAATAGGCAGCTAATACTGAAGGGGTTCCATCTGAACACCGAGGAAGGCAAAAACTTAGCAGGAGATGAGATTGAGGAAAAAGGCAAGCTTTATCTTCTAGTCTGCTTCCAAATGCCTCCAGATGAATAGACAAAGTTATGGGTGGGAATGTTCTGTGATTAATAAATGAAACGTTAGGAGGACAGGTATGCTGCAAAGCTTAAAACGACACTCGTGTTCCCATTCCCGAAGACTGTCTGCACAAGCTGTCTAGCTCTAGTATTAACCCATAGAATTGAATGGAATCAAATAGATTGGATGACTCCTAAATCATTTTACTGACGATTCACAATTGAAACTTTTGCACCGAAGTAAAACACACTTTAAAAAACTTTACAGATTATCACAGAGTGGACACATTTGTATAACTACCATCCAGGTCGTGAACTCAGCCAGATTTCCAGAATCCACTTCCCAAACATCCCCTCTCTCCTTTCCAATTGTAAACACTATCCAGACTTCTACCACCACAGATGATTAATTCTGAAGTTTAGATAAATGAACGCTTACAGCACACTCATATATTCTTCGGGTCCAGTGTCTTCTATTCAACATTTTGTGGGCAAGGCTGACCCATGAAGTTAAATGTATTTGCAGTTCATTCAGTTTCATTGTTTTTTATTATTCTATTGTGAAAGTATCAAAATTTACATAACCATTCTGTGGTTGATGAACATTTGGGTTGTTTACAACTTTTTTCATTTTTAAAGGAGATAGGGTCCCATGCTGTCACCTAGGCTACGGTGTAGTGGCACAATCATAGCTCACTTTAACCTCAAACTCCTGGGCTCGCAACTCTTTCCACCTCAGCCTCTGCTGTATCTGGGACTACAGGCATGTGCCACCATGCCTGGCTTATTTTTCTTATCTTTTGCAGAGATGGGGGGTCTCACTATGTTGCCGAGGCTCATCTTGAATTCCTGGGCTCAAGTGATCCTCTCACCTCAACCTTTCAAAGTGATGGGATTACAGGTGTGAACCACCACACTTTCCCTCTAATTATTGATTATTACAGCTAATACCATGAATGTTTTTGTATATATGGTACACATATTTTGATTGGCAATATATCTAAAAGATGAAATACTTGGTCATAGATTGTGCTTATGTTTAATTCTAAAGTAGAGATATAAATTGTTATAATTTGGTTTTAACCCAGCATATGTCCTTAAGATCCATACAAATTATTGTGTGTATCAAAAACTCATTCCCATTTTTCAAGCAGTAGCCTATGTGTTTTCCAACTGTGGCATGGATGCACCTTAGCCTGCTTAGCACCCCACTGGGTGTGAAGCCCTCTTGGACAGAACTACACCACTACAGAGTGAGACCACTAAACTTCACGTCTATCATCCATCTGAGCTTCTTCTTTTGAAAACTTTGTTTTCATATGGAGTGTCCATTTTCTGTTGAGTAATTTGCCTTTGACTTGTACAAGATATATATGGTAAGGCCAGGCATGGTGGCTCACACCTGTAATCCCAGCACTCTGGGAGGCTGAGGTGGGTGGATACCTTGAGCTCAGGAGTTTGAGACCAGCCTGACCCAGAGCAAAACTCCATCTCTAAAAATAGCTGGGCATTGTGGCCAGCGCCTGTAGTCCCAGCTACTTGGGAGGCTGAGGCAAGAGGATCACTCGAGCCCAAGAGTTTGAGGTTGCTATGAGCTAAGATGCCATGGCACTCTACCCAGGGTGACCAAGTGAGACTCTGTCTCAAAAAAAAAAAAAAAAAAAAAAAAGAGAGAGCGAGAGATTATCTTCTAGACACTATAAACTCAAATGTCATACATCTTCACCAGAAATTCTGCCCTACCTTAAGATCCTAAATATATTCTATAATTTCTCCTCTTGTTTTAAATTTTTGCTTTCCAAGTGTAAGTGTTTAATCTATTTGGGACATTAAAAAATCTGTTTGTGATATAACTTACATAAATTAAAATTCGCACATTTTAAGTGCACATTTCTGAGTTTTGACAAATGCACACACCCGCAGAATTCCACCAAATTACATAGTATTTCCATCGTCCTCAAAGTTCCCTCATGCCCCTTCCCAGTAAATGTCCACCCTTATCCCTCAGAGGAAACTACCACTCTGATTTATTCCTAACATATACTACCTTTTCCCTTTTCTAAAATTTCAAATAACTGTAATCACACAATAAGTACTTTTCTCTCTCTCTGTTTTTTTTTTTTTTTTTGCAGTTTTTGGCCAGGGCTGGGTTTGAACCTGCCACCTCTGGCATATGGAGCTGGCGCCCTACTCCTTTGAGCCACAGGCGCCGCCCCACGATAAGTACTTTTTCTACAAAGCTTTTCTACTCAGTGTAAGGTTTTGGAGACTCATCCATGATGTTGTTTATTCCTACTTATTGCAGAATAGGTTTCCATTCAGTTTTTCTGTTCATCGCTTGGTGGACATTGGGTTGTTTCTAGCTTTTGGCTCTCACGATGAAGCTGCTATGAATGTTCATGTAGAAGTCTTTGTACAGACATATATTTTCACGTCTCTTGAGTAGATAGCTAAAGTGGAAATGTTAAGTAGTATAACAAATGTATGTATGTTTAACTGTTGGGAGAAACTACCAGTATATTTATATAAAATATAATATATACATTTATAGTTCTGGAAGATGGCGGCGGCGACGGTTCCGTAGTTCATCACTCTCCAGTCAGCAGGTGAGAGGGAGGGAGTACTGGACCTTTCGCAGAGTGAATTGTCGGAGTGGATGAGCACTTGGCAATGCACAGCGATTTGGTGG
>CAUYRH010122314.1:0-10009 GCA_963574655.1 Perodicticus potto | reverse complement strand
GTGGATGTGGAGAAAAGGGAACACTTCTACACTGCTGGTGGGAATGCACACTAATACGTTCCTTTTGGAAGGATGTTTGGAGAATACTTAGAGATCTAAAAATAGACCTGCCATTTGATCCCATAATTCCTTTACTAGGTATATACCCAGAAGATCAAAAATCACATTATAATGAAGACATCTGTACCAGAATGTTTATTGCAGCCCAATTCATAATTGCTAAGTCATGGAAAAAGTACAAGTGCCCATCGACCCACAAATGGATTAATAAATTGTGGTACATGTATAGCATGGAATATTATGCAGCCTTAAAGAAAGATGGAGACTTTACCTCTTTCACGTTTACATGGATGGAGCTGGAACATATTCTTGTTAGCAAAGTATCTCAAGAATGGAAGAAAAAGTATCCAATGTACTCAGCCCTACTATGAAGCTAATTTATAGGTTTCATATGAAGGCTATAACCCAACTATAGTACAAGAATATGGGGAAAGGGGCAAGGGAGGGGAGGGGAGGTTGGGGTGGCAGGAGGATAATTGGTGGGTCCACACCTATGGTGCATCTTAGAAGGGTACAGGTGAAACTTACTAAATGCAGAATACAAATTTCTTCATACAATAACATAGAAAATGCCCTGAAGGCTATGTTAAATGATTTGATGAAAACATTTCAGATTGTATATGAAACCAGCACATTGTACCCCTTGATTGCACTAGTGTATGCAGCTATGATTTAATAATTAAAAAAATAAAAATAAAAATAAAATGAATAAATTGGTGGGCATTGTGGTGGGTGCCTGTAGTCCCAGCTACTTGGGAGGCTGAGGCAAGAGAATCACCTAAGCCCAAGGAGTTGGAGGTTGCCGTGAGCTATGACACTACAGCACTCTATTGAGGGGAACTCTGTCTCAAAAAAAATAAAAATAAAATGCAACCTCTAAGAGAGAAGGAAAAAATAAAAAGCTTTGAGATTGGCTGCTTTTTTCACTAAGTATAATATTCTTTTTTTTTTTTTTGAGACAGATTCTCACTATGTCTCCCTTGGTAGAGTGCTGTGGCATCACAGCTCACAGCAGCCTCAAACCTCAAACTCTTGGGCTCAAGTGATTCTCTTGCCTCAGCCTCCCAAATGGCTGGGACTATAGGAGCCTGCCACAATGCCCAGCTATTTATTTAATTTTTTTGGTTGTAGTTGTCATTGTTGTTTGGTAGGCCTGGGCTAGATTCAAAACTGTCAGCTCCAGTGTATGTGACTGGCACCCTAGCTGCTGAACTACCAGCGCTGAGCCTAAGTATAATATTCTTGAGAAACGTCTAGTCATTATGTGTATCATTAGCTAGCTGTTTTGAGTTTCTAAGTAGCATTTAATTATATGCATGTAACAGAGTTTGTTTCAGCATTTATCCATTGAAAGACATTTGGGATGTTTCCAGTTTTGAATTATAAAAATAAAGTTTTCAAAATCTACATATTCATGTTTTTATGTAAACATGTTCACTTTTTTGTGATTGCTGGTCATATTATAAGTACATGTTTCATTTTATAAGAAACTATCAAACTAGTTCCCATAGTGACTGTGCCATTGTACATTTTCACCTGAAGTGTACAAGAAACATAGTTTTTCCATATTCTTGCCTGAATTTGGTGTTATCATTATTATTTTATAATTTTATTAATAGTAACTCTAATGTGAATGTAGTAATAACTCATTAGGGTTTTAATTTGCATTTCCCTAGTGGCAAATGATGTTAAACATGTTTCATGTGCTTCTAAGATTTTAGAGACAGCCTTACTTCATAATTCAATGAATATTAAATATAACTATGTAGTCTTAGTAATTCTGATTATTAGTAAAAATAAAAGCTCTTGCAATGTTCCCTTGTGATTTATGTGCATTTGTGAGGTTTATGAAATACAAATTGCATAAAAGAAGATATAGCTAAAGCAAAATTTCATTAATCTGTTTTCCTCTATTTCATAATATATGGTAATTCAGGCAAAGGTTACTGTTATTTTTCTTCTTAGGTAAAGTCGCTCTTTTCCAAAGTAAATTAAGTGTAAGAAAGAAAAGAATATGAATATTTTGTTTAAGTTTTCAACAAGCATACCAATTGTATGTATTAGTTGGTGTATGTATAAATAAATTAAAAAATATAAGTGGCATACTATCTTTTGGTACCTATTAATGAGAGATAGGAAAAGATAAACTGCCTTCAAGCTATGAATTAAGAGTACTTTTCACCCTGTGTAGCTCATATGTTATTAATCACTCAATAACAAATAATGCACCAACTAAAAAATAATAAAATTAATGGTATACTGTCATTCTATGCACCAACTTTGAGAGTAAAGGCTTGGTATACTGTCATTCTATGCACCAACTTTGAGAGTAAAGGCTCATTTCCAGGAATGGAAGAAAAGTAGGATTAGTAGGACAGAAGCGTTGCTATTTAGCACTCTGTTGTTATTTTGTAAATAAAATATGACAAAAACGGTAGCATTTTTTAACACCGGTACTGGATAGTAGTGTGGCAGTGGTTACAATACAATGTTTTTTGATATTTCTCTATGCTTGAAATTTTTGGAAAATAAAACATACAAAATAAAAATGCAAAGTATAATTTTTTGTCTCCATTATGTCAACAATTGTTCTAAATCTTTAATGTGTCATCTTATTTAATCTACACACAATATCCCTTTCTCAAGTAAAGAAACTTAAATACAGAATTTTACTCACCCCTATGTGAAAAACCTAGGATTTGGACATATGTCCTTTACTCCAAATCCTTTTAACTGCTAACTTTTATGCATATTTAACTCATTATTGTGCACATTACAATTATTTGCTCAATTAATCCTTCACCAATTTAAATATAAGTAGGCTAGAACACATAAAAATAGATTATAAGTTATTTTGTATTTAAATTGATAATTTACATAATTTAATGAGTTTTACAATTTAAATTGTTAACCCTACAAAAGCAAACTATTGGCTAAATTAAGTGTAATAAATTACACACTAAAATAATAAGTTTTGCAAGCGCATTTGGTTGTAATGCATACCCAAATATTTTGAAGATTAGAAGGTGATTATTTGCATAATTTCCTCTGCAATTATTTAACAAGAAGAATAAATGGACATTTCCGTTGTAAAACATCCATTTTTTTCCTGGACATTTCACTATCATGTTTTAAAACTTTGATAATAATGATTTGTATTGTACCAAGTGATTCAGCTGTTACTTCTATATTTCTAACATTCAGAGTCTATATAAATATTTAAAACTTGAGTTGGCTTGCATCTTTTTTGCTGATTTTTATTTATTTATTTTGAGTTGTGGTTTTAAAGGATGTTGCTAGAAACTTCAAGTGAAGTTTTCCATTGAGAGAATATTTATTGGATTTTTGACCCCCAAATACTTGAATTCAGTTTATGGTACTATAAAAACAATCTAAGATAGAAAATATTTTAATGATGGAACTTCACAAAATAAGAAGATTCAGTGATTGGTTTCCTTTGGAATCAACTCTGGAGCTAAAAACATTACCAAAATGAAGTATTTCGGAACTCTTCAGTCTAATCTAACTCTCCTAGTTTCTTAGAGAGTGCTTAAGACAAAAGACTGGTAAATTTCAGCGTTTTGAAGAAGCCACTCGCTCCTTGGCAGGCATGGTGGCCTGGCTTACTAGAGCTAGGATGGACAATGGTGACTTTGGACTCCAAAAAGTGAGCCTGTGTGTTTTGATCTGCCTAATGGTTCACTGAGGACAAGGCACAGACACAGATACTGGCCATTATTTCATCCCCAAACATGTTACGTATGGCCCATTTAAAATTTACTGTATAAATATATCATTTAACATGTGAGTTAAAATACTTTAATCCTTTCAACACATGATTAATAAGTGTAAATAATGAGACATTTACGATTTTGACGTTGTATAGATTATCATTTTTCTTAAGTTTCCTGATTTAAAGAAATGTACAACCAAGTGGTAAGGTAAATTTTGAACACTTGTCAGATGCAAATCAAGATTGGATTGTTACCTCCTCTGTTAATGGTTATAAAGAATTGCTATTTTTTTTTTTTTGTATTTCAAAATGTTAAAGGAGGCTCGGCGCCTGTGGCTCAAGGGGCTAAGGTGCCAGCCACATACACCTGAGCTGGCAGATTCGAATCCAGCCCAGGCCCGCCAAACAATGACGGATGCAATCAAAAAATGGCGTTGTGGCGGGCGCCCTAGTCCCAGCTACTTGGGAGGCAGAGGCAGGAGACTCCTTTGAGCCCAGAAATTGGAGGGTGCTGTGTGTTGTGATGCCACAGCACTCTATGCAGGGTGACAGCTTGAGGCTCTGTTCAAAAAAAAAAAGAATGTTAAAGGAGTATGAGTGTTTTTGTTACGTGGATACCTGGCATGATTCTTAAGTCAGGGTTTTTGGTGTATTCATCACCAGAGTAGTGTTTATGTACCCATTTGGTACATCTTTATCTTTTACTCCTCCCACCCTCACTGACCTTCCAACACTCCCACTTCTTGGATTCTCCTGTCCTTTACTCCTCCTTGTGCCCATGTGTATCCATCCTTTACCTGCTGCTTATTAGTGACAATATATGGTATTTTGTTTTACATTCCTGAGATACTTCACGTAGGATAATGGTCTCTACTTCCATCAATGTTGCTGCAAATGACATTATTTCATTCATTGTTATGGCTGAATCATTCATGGTAGGTATATGCTACAGTTTCTTGATCCATTGACACATTTCTGAGCACTTTGATTCCACTTCTTTACCATTGTGAAATTTGCTACAATAGACATTCAAGTACAGGTATTTTTTTGAATAAAATGACTTTGTTCCTTTGGGTAGACAACCAGCAATGGGATTGCTGGATCCAATGGTAGCTCTACATTTGTTTCATAGAAGAACCTCCATACTCCTTTCCATGAAGATTATACTAATATATAGTCCCCCCAATAGTGTAGAAAAATTCCTTTCTTTTTTCATCCACACTAGCATTTATTGTTTTTTGACTTTTTAATAATGGCCATTCTGATGGGGTCAGGTGGTCTCTTTTTATATATTTTAATCTGCATTTTCCTTATGATCAGTGTCATTGAGCATTTTTTTCATGTTTGTTGGCCATTTGTCTTATCTTCATTTGGAAAACATCTATTTGTGTGCTTTGCTTATTTTTGGTGTAGTTGTTTGTTTTTCTCTTGCTGACTTATTTGAGCTCTTTGTAGAATCTGCATATTAATCCTTTGTCAGGAATTTCTCTTAAGGACATAGTTGTGGAGTTGTAGATAGAGCAAAAGATGGTGAGGCAGTAATTACCAGAGGAGTCTTCACTTACAAGTGCCTTTCAGAACTTATAAGGCTAGGTCTTGCTTTTGTCATTTCTTTTTAATGATAAAATGCTGATGAGCACCTCTAATTTTAAGACTCAGAAGATCATATAATATTCAGTTCATGTTGCTTATATTGGGTTACATTGTTACTTACAGTTTTTTGATCAGGTGTCCTAAGAGGAAACAAATGGTTGTTTTTCATCTCCATAATGATTATTAGCAGCAAAAGTTAAATATTTATCCAAGGCCTAGAGGAGTCTGCATGTGATTTTATAAGGTTTATCACAAATTTTACAGAATGTCTGGTACCTACTTCAACTATGCTATGGCTTGGCAGAAGCAAGAGGATGAAAAAACAAGAGACAAAAGAAAGTTTAAGAGGTAGTTGGGCCAGGAGACTGCATGATTTTCTTCATGAGGCTCAACACAGCATGCAGTGTCTTGCCCCAGGCTAGCTCCATTTTTATTGCATACGCCAATGTTTCAATCATAAATCTCATTAGGGAAAGGCAAACAATTACGTTATGATTCTTGCTGCCCTCGCGTTTTTCTAACTATTTCTCTAATGAACTATGTTAATTGGATGGATTTACTTTTTACTTTTATTGCTCTCAAGTATTTAAGATCTTTAACACAAACAGAACATGGAGCCATGAAAAACTAGCCATGAGCAGGACATTAGAGAAAACTCAGATTAGGCCACACACACAAATCACAGGAGTGACAATTAATACTCAAGAAGCTTGTTGCTCAGATAGACACTTCTGGTCATAACAAGGTGACAGAAGAAAAGAAATATTTTATCTCCTTATCTGGTCTGGAGCAAATCTTGCCATCTTGAACAAAGTTTAAACATTCTTCAACCCTAACTCCACAAAAGCAGTCTTAGCTGCTTAGAGACCTTGGCCTGCCAAGCAGTCATGCTGGGGGAAGGGTGAAATTTCAGCAAGAGGCTTCTTGAATTTTAAAGGCTATAGGCCTCTGGCAAAGCCAGTGTATTTTGCACTGGGTTCATGGCTCTCCAAATCCACTTCTCTCCTGTTTCTGTTTTCCTTTGCCCATTCTCTGTCATTTTCTTAATTCAATTCCTGGCCTATTCTTGTAACTAACACTTGGATATTGGTTTTAAGCTTATTAACTCATTGTTAAAAGCAATGCAAGCACATCAAGACAGGACTCTTCACTTAAGTATTCCCACATGAGCCCTCAACAGAATATCTCTATTGGACCTAATTATTTTCAGAAATATTGGATATTCCTGATGATCAGGATCCCTTTGTAGGGCAGCCTTGTACCTCAGCCTGATTCTACAGCAGTATTCTCTAGCTCTAAATTACATTCAAAACTAGTACTCTCATGTTTACTGGATAAAAGAATAATCAGTATACTACATATGTTGTCTCCAATATTCAGAGAGTCCCACCAAACAATATGAATCTTGCTCTGGGTGAGTGGTACAAAGCCCAGTGATGAGAATTCCATGCATACGTTATGGGAATTTTCTGAAATGCACAGAAATCCTGATAAGATTTAAACTCCTGGGATACGAGGAAGTTCATTGATATAGCAAATGCTAACCTTTCTGTTTGTTTATATGAATAGCCCATGCTCTGCCTAAAAGTCATTATGCTATGTCATTGGACCATTTAATACAAAATGTCATTGACATTAATGAACCAGATTGAGATTCCGTGGGTATTGTCACAGCCCCTATGGCCCTGGTCTCCATCGCCGCAGAAAAGAATCAGGCAAGATGCAGATTAGAAGTACAAGCTTGTAGGAGGCGGGCTAACCTTGATTGCAGGGTAGGCCTGAGCAACCTCTGCAGTAACCTTTTATTGAGACAGCACAAGACAGGTGAGGGGAGTATTAGACAATGACTATGTGCCCAAGGCTCGCCATGGTTTTGGGGTCTCTCTCCACAAGGAGCACCTGCGGATGGATTGCCTCAGGCTCTGCCCCGCAGCTCAGAGGTCGTCTGGTTCTTGGTGTTCTCTACAGGGTATCAGAGATATTAAGGTCCTGCTGCAACTATATTTTTTTATAAAGCAAGGCTGCTGATATATCCCTGGGGCATGATATGAGAGTATTTGGTATTGTCACATCAGGGCAAAATATTTCTAATACTTTCCTGATGCAAATGGAAAGAAAATTATTTATTTAGGTCAACAGCTATATTTTATGTGTGAGACATTTGTTAATTTGCTCCTTCAAAAATATCACATCTAGAACCGCAGCTTTAATTTGTGAAGCTATGTGATTAAATTTTTGTTTGTTGCAATATTCTGAAAATACCATCTGACTTTTGCACCTAATAATTAACAATTTCTGATCTTTGCAATTTTTCCAGGGATGGATGCTGCACTGTGTTTATTGTAATATTTGGCTTGTATTTAGATGAGGGGGTGGGCATATAGACAATTACAGGTGCTTTCACGTGTTCTTCCCTAACATAACTCTTCTCACTCCATTGGTCACGGAGCAAATGTAGGAATTACGCCAGCTTCTGAGTTTTCCCATTCCTACTAAATATTCTGAAACCTTGAAAATAAGTATGGGATTGATGCATGGGCAACACTACCAAATGTATTTGAGCCAAGATGCCTTTTATCATCTTGTCAACACAAGCCTCACTCTGATTTGTGGCCCATATAGTATTTTGATTCTGAAGCAAATAGGATAAGTCTGAAAGTATTTACCAATGCCAAGTAAGTCTACTTCAGTTTTTCCATTAATTGTTTTCTCAGTAAATGGCCGCAGATATTTCTGTGGGGAAATTCAATGTATGTGCTACTCACAACAGGGGTACAACCTGAAAGAACAAACTTATATTTAGCAGTTAGGTAATAGGTGATTAATGTCCACTTATGTCTTTGAATTCATGTTTCTAGTCATCATAGATAGAAATTTTCCACCTCTATGTGTGAAGCACATTATCATTAGATTTCTCATTTACATCAGTTCTACTGACTTATGATCAAAATCACCATGACTACAGATTTTCTCAGGGGGTCATTGGTCTTTGATTACTAGGCCATTTCCATGGAATATTGGAATTATACATGTCTTCTAGATTTCCATCAATCCATCAATCCCAAAAGGAATCTAATTATACTTGATTTTCACGATTGCCCAGATTAGAAAGGAAAGCATCCCTTTGGAAAGATACTGGAATCCCTCACCTTGCTGATGTGAGTATTAATTTACTGGTAAAGAGAATGACCTTTGTGGCCCTACTGCTTATGTTTAAGGTTAGAAAGAGCAGTTTACATATCATACATTCTTTTATTTATTTATGTATGTATTTATTTATTTTTTAGAGACAGAGTCTCACTTTGTTGCCCCCAGTAGAGTGCAGTGGCATCACAGCTCATAGCAACCTTCAGCTCCTGGGCTTATGTGATTCTCTTGCCTCAGCCTCCTGAGTAGCTGGGACTACAGGCACCTAACACAATGCCCGGCTATTATTTTGTTGCAGTTTGGCTGGGTCTGGGTCTGAACCCACCACCCTTGGTATATGGCGCTGGCATCCTACTCACTGAGCTATAGGTGCCACCCCTATACATTCTTTTAAACATTTTCTGAAGCATCTTACTTGAATGCATTCTTTTTCAGTATGTTAAGGAATTCTCAGCATATCTATTCTCCTTCATTTTAGGCTGCCCCTGAGAGACAGCTTCAATTAGCGAATCTAGCAGGCAATTAAAAACAGACTTAGGGTACTTGAGGAAACATTAAGTCACAATTGACTCAAATATGTGTGAACAACCCAATCCCCAAACCAAAACGGTGTGTCTTCTAAAACAAGTCCTGGAAAGAAAATCATCATTCTTCTGATCAGAGTGCATGGAGGAAATAGATAACTATCAGAGTAACTGAAGAGAGTTTACTTAATAAAGGAACTGTTTACAATAATGTGGTAAAACAGTGGAAACAGATCACATGGGAAATAGCCACCAGTTGTTGCAATTCCCTGGGAACTTCTTGACCTCTCAGGCTCCATTGGTGAGTAAACACTATTTTTATTTTACAGTGAAAAGCTACTAAAACTGTTCAATTTTGCCTTAATTTTAGTGAATTGTGTATGGATGAAACACCAATATAGAGAAATAATAAAATGGTCTATTTGATTGTCCTTATTCACATTAAAAAAATAGTTCATCACTCTTTTTCTATTCTTCATCAAGCATAAAAATCAATGTTACAAAAAAAATTGTGATCTATAGGAAAATATGCAGTATCATATAGAATCAACTTGGTATTCACTGAAGAAGACGCAAACAATGCTTTATTAAACATGTCTCGTATTCCATGGTGTGCATAATATACACACATAAAAACACTTGCAATGTCTCCATCTTTCTTTAAGGCTGCATAGTATTCCATGGTATACATGTACCACAATTTATTAATCCATTCATGGGTCGATGGGCATTTGGGCTTCTTCCATGTCTTAGCAATTATGAACTGGGCTGCAATAAACATTCTGGTACAAATATCTTTATTATGATGTGATTTTTCGTCTTTAGGATATATACCCAATAAAGGAATTAAAGGAATATATTCTTCTTAGCAAAGTATCTCAAGAATGGAAGAAAAAGTATCCAATGTACTCAGCCCTAATATAGAGCTAATTTATAGCTTTCATATGAAGGC